>CAUYSK010091216.1:0-27078 GCA_963575035.1 Avahi laniger | reverse complement strand
ATCTTGCCATAACCACGCTTGTCGATTAGTTCATTTACTGACTTCAGGTTTGGGTCCCCCCATGCAACATATGGTTCTACAGCCCCCCGCAGGCTAACTGAAGCCTTGTTGAGCTTAGCAAAGGCTGCACTGAAGATCTGGCGAAGGCGAAGAAGCTGCAGCACCTTTCGGACCTCTGGGCTCACACTGATGACACCTTGGATCCTGATGACAAATGCCAACTTGGGTTTGCAGATACATAGAAGTTGCCGGCTTTTCTTGCCATCCTAGCCATTCGAATCTCGGTTCTGTACGTCTGCCTGTATTCCTGTGATAATGCTTAGCTTTTTCATAGGGAAGCTTCCTCCTTGCCTTTCGAAGCAGCTTTTGGCAAACTTCTTTCTCAGGCGTTTGCTCTTCAGCTCTGTGAAATCCCTTCACTTTTTCTTAAGGGTTTCTGGCACAGCAGGAACCTTCTTTTTCTTCTCTTGGACACCCTCCATGGTCCCAGCCGGAAAAGAGCTGTGAAGGATGATTAAAAGGAGAAAGCCAACTTCGTCACCTCCAAATTCACAAGAAGAAACTCCAACGTCACATGTTCACAACCGTGACAATCATCATTCATTCAGGTGTAATATAGAGAAGGAAAAAAATCTTAAGGCACAGCAGGAAATAGGAGGCTCTGGTGACCCTCTGCAGCGCTGGCCCCCATGGAAGGTGTCTATGGTGGGAGGCCTAGAAAGCACCCTAGCAAGGGGGAAGTTACTGGTCCTACATGCTAAAGTCAACCTTTACGATTTGATGACTTCCTTTGTAATTTTTTTTTTGAGACAGGGTCTCGCTCTGATGCCCAGGCTGGAGAACAGTGGCATGATCATAGCTCACCTCGAATTCCTGGGCTCAAGTGATCCTCCTGGCTCAGCCTCCCAAATAGTTGGGACTACAGAGGTGCCACCATGCCCAGCTGGTCTTGAACTCCTGGTCTCAAACAATCCTCCTGCCTTGGCTTCCCAAAGTGTTGGGATTACAGGTGTGAGCCACCACACCCAACCTCCTCTGTAATATTAAAATTGCAGTCATTACAATTGAAAAACAATACTTACCTGATCCTTTGTCAGGTTTATCCATGTATTCAATGGTCGTAGGTCCCCCCCTCCACACTGCTCCCAGACTTTTTTTTAAAATCAGTAGATCATTCATTGAAGGTGACTTTGAGAAAAGAATTAAAAAAATAAAACCAGCAGGTCACTCCCTTTCTCACCTAGAAACTGCAGGGCTGCAGGCTCCCGCCATCCTCATCTCAGTTCCTTCCACCATGGCCCCAAGCAGCCTCTCTCTGACCTCATGACACCACTGTGCACCCCGCCCCAACCCCTGCATCTGTTTACCTCCTCTGTCTCCAGGCCGTCCAGATTCCTTCTGCGGCAGGGCAAGGTGTTTCTCCTCTTTTCTTCCTGGCCAGGGTCACACTGTAGGCCACGGGCCAACTCCTCAGAGTACCAGGAGCTTACATCTGGATAAAGATCCTTCCAGGAAGGCAAGACCGGAAAGTGACCTTAGGGCCCAACACGGGGCTACACAGAGGTTGTGCCCACTGTCTGTTGAAGTCACTCATTCAACAAGTATTTATTGAGCACCTACTATGTGCCGGGCTCTATGCTAGGCTTCAGGCATGTAGGGGACTTCAAACCAGGAAGAGTCCTGCCTTAGGGGAGCCCACAGTTCACTGGGATGGGGTGGGAGGTGGGGCAGACCTTCCACCCCTCCCCAGGGAATGCACAGGGTGGCTTCAGCTAAGAGCCACAGGGACCCTCCACATGTGGGGTAGTGGGGTGGAGAAAGAGGCTCATGGCAGGCACTCGAACAAAAAAGAGCTGGCCCTGAGCCCGCCGAGGATAGTGTTGCTGAGGGAACCGCAGGCCTGAGGGTGGGACCGCGCTGGGCAGCGCCAGGAACAGGCCAGGCGGGGTCGCTCTTGCAGGTCTCGGGGTGCCCCCGGGGAAGGTTCTGGATTTTATTTTTCGATCCCAACAAGGGCGCGCCATATTGTTCCCTTTACGGTGGCAAACGAGGCCCACAAATGGCCAGCGTCCTGCCCGAGGCCGCCCGCCAGCCGGAGCCCAGCGCCGCCGGCCGGACCCGCTCTCGGCGCCGCGCGGGCGGGGCGGCCCGGCCTCCGTCCCCGCCCCGGCTGCCCCGGCTGCCGCCCCGCCCCCGGGGTGACGCGAGCCGGGGCGGACCGGGGCGGGCCCGACTGTCTCGGCAGCGGCGGCGGAGCGAGCACAGCGCGGCGCCACCATGGGGGCCCAGCTGAGCACGGTAGGCAGGGAGGGGGCGCCGGCCGCGGCGGGCGGGCGGGGCCGCGGGGCGTCGCAGGGGAACGGCGGCGCCCGGACCTCGGCCTCGCGCGGCGCCCACGGCGACCGTGCCGCGAGGGGGCGGGGCCGGCCTGCGGAGAGGCGCGCGGGAGCCCCGCCGCCCCGGCTGCGCCCACCGCCCCGGCCCGCCGCACCCCGCCAGGCCCGTCGCACCCCGCCCGGCCCCGGCCCTGGCCCTGGCCTTGGCCCAGCCCGGACTTGCGCCGTGGGGACCGTGACTCATGCCGTACATCTGTGGGGGGACCCAGCGCTCCCTCCCGAGGGGAGAGGCCGGCACCCGGGGGCGGACGGCGTGGCCCAGGCCGCCGCTGCCCTCGGGCTCCCCGCTGGCCGCCGCGGCCGCCGGGCGGAAGCTGTGGCTGAGTGTGGCTGTGAGTGTGAGTATATGTGTGTGGGTGCGTGTGACTGTGGGTGTGAAGTGTGAGCACGTGTGAGAGGGTGTGCGTGTGTGTGATGTCACTGGACGAGAGGCTTTTGCACATTTTTATGTTTTTACTTTAAAAAAAAAATTTGTATTTCAATCCATGTGGGGATACACGTGGTTTTTGGTTACGTGGGTGAACTGCATAGCGGTGACGTCTGGGTTTTTAGTGTACCCGACACCCGAACTGTGTAGATTGCACCCAATCAGTGGTTTCTCTTCCCTCACCGCCCTCCCACCCCGCACTTATTTTAGCAACAACAAAAAGAAAACCGATGACACCTGGGCATCCTCCTAAGTGGTGGGCTGGGCGTAGGTCTCCCTGGAACCCCCCAGCTGTGCTGTGGGTGGCACACATTAGGGAGGTCGGCGCTGTTAGCCCCATTTCCCGGCTGGGAGATGCCATCCAGACTTGGCCACCTGAGGGTGCCTGCTCTGCTGGGGCTCCGAGGTCCACCCGCACTCATGCGGCTGCTTCTGGGTCGGCCCAGGGGCCTGCCTTCCTTTGCCCAGGACACCTCCTCTCTCTGATTTCTCAAAAGTGACCTGACGATGTGGACCCGTGGAGGCTGCAGCTGCAGAGGGCACCCCTTGCCCCTGAGGCCCACGGTACCCAGGCTTGCTGGGCGGGAAGGCTGGCTCTGGAGGGTTTGGCCAGCGCCTCTCCACGTCCACCCCCACTCAGGCGTCTGTCTCCTCCCTCTGGCACTGGAGGCCCCCCTTGGGGAAGCAGGCAAAAGGCCTCTTGGCCTGGGCATTTGCTGGGGAAAGTATGGCCCAACCTGGACTCTGGGGGCATCACCAGCCTCGGTGTAACATCCTGCTGTTTTCCCCAAAAAGCGCCCTCCTCTGTTATTGTCGAAATGTCCCATGGGCTCTGAGGCTTGCTGGTCCCCCAGCCCTGGCCCCTTCCCCTGCTGTCTGCGGTATGCTTCTTACCTTCCAGTGGGCGGGCTGCAGTGGCTGGTGGATTGAGCGCCGCACCCCAGCACCTGGCTGCTCCGTGAGGTTCTGTTGAACAGACAAGCAGTCCCCTGTGAGGGGAAGGACCCTGTCTGGGAGTCAAGAAATCTTCACCATTGGCCGGGTGCGGTGGCTCACACCCGTAATCCTAGCACTCTAGGAGGCCCAGGCGGGAGAATCCCTTGTGGTCAGGAGTTCAAGACCAGCCTGAGCAAGAGCAAGACCCCGTCTCTACCAAAAATAGAAAGAAAGTATCTGGACAGCTAAAAATATATAGAAAAAATTAGCCAGGCATGGTGGCGCATACCTGTAGTCCCAGCTCTCCAGAGGCTGAGGCAGGAGGATTGCTTGAGCCCAGGAGTTTGAGGTTGCTGTGAACTAGGCTGATGCCATGGCACTGTAGCCAGGGCAACACAGTGACTCTGTCTCCAAAAAAAAAAGAAAACTTCACCAGCCCCCTAGCCTCATCTACCTAAGGGGTGCGTGCGCATTGCCCCATGTTGGCCCTGCTGGGATCCCCTCTTGGCCCAGAATGCCCCCGCATGCTCTGAGCAAGGCTTCCTAGCACAAGGGCTCCCTGAGGTCTGCAGGAAGCCTACTGGGGGCCTGGTGCACCAGGCCTCTTATCTGAGATGTGCAGGCCCCATGGAAGACCGCCTCCCACACTTAGGGGGGCCCAGCCCAGGGTTGGCACTGAGTCTGCCAGCACCTGGGGAGAAGGTTGAGGGCTTGGCCTGCCATCCCAGACTGTGGCTCCCTGCCTCCCAGCCCTGCTTCGTACGTGACGCCACAGGTAGAGTCTACCGGGCTTTCCTGCTATCCTGGCAGCACCGTGCCTAGGTGGTGGCCCACCCAGATCCCAGCTCTGCCATCCATTTGCCCCTCCTCGTGGGCTCCCTTCCCCCACAGTTCCCAGCCGGGAGCCCCCGCTGCAGAACTTCCTCCACTCCCTCCCACTTCCTCCCACTTAGAACAGCACCGGGAGGGAGGTGGACTCTCAGATCCAGGCAGGACAGCTGGCAGGCCGGCCGGCCGTGGGCAGGTAAGCAAATCAGCTGACTGGCTTGTTCAAGCCAGGTTGGGGATTCTGGCAGGCCTCTGCTCGCCCCAGGCCTCACCTGAGCAGGGTGGCTGTCAGGATCCCAGTGGAGAATTCCAGGGCAGGCAGCTGGGCAGGGTGTTCTGTGGGTGGGAAGCAGAGTTATACGGCCCCTCAGCTATAGTTGTGAGCTGGGGGCTTCCTAGAGAGGTCCTGGGACTCTGGCCCCATGTCCTTGTTCCCCTCCATGCTATCAGAGGCAGGTGGTGGGTTCCCTGTGGGGCAGAGCATGGCCCATGGGGCATTAGGTGAGGGCCTGGGAGGTAGCTGACCCCTTGACCCCCAGGTGGGTGGGACGAGGTAGTGTGTGTGTGAGTGTGTGAGTGTGTGTGTGTGCGCAGCACAGCCGAGGAGGAGCTTGGGCAGGGCCTTGGCCTCAGCCATCTGCCCCTGTTTACTCGGCCCACTGCTGTTGGGGGTAGGGCTGGTGCCGTGAACCAGGAGACCGAGCCTGTGACAAGGTCAGTGGGAACAGAGTGCACCCCGGCCCCTGTGAGTCTGGCAGGGCCTGTGACTTTCTGGAGAAGAAACTTGTCCCTGTGCTGCTCCTGACCATGGCGTACCATCTGCTCTGCCAGTGTCTGTCTCCCTCACTGGCTCCGGCTCCTCAGGGTGGGGCCTCCTGGCCTGAGTCCCCCAAATTGAGCCCGAGCTCTGATACGTGAGTGTCCTCTGGGGTTTGTGGACTGAATGCCTGGCAGACAGCGATGGTCCGCCACAGCCGCCTCTCCAGATGAGAACTTCTACATAGAAAAGTCCACCTCTTCCCTTTCCGTGGCCAGAAGGTGTCCCAGGCTCACATCTGTCACCTGGGCCTTGGCTTCCTCACTTGAAATGGGTTAGTGGTAGCGCCCACCCTGATCCCGGGCTTGAGGATTAAGTGAGGTGATGTGAGCCAAGCGGCTCTCCGTTGCCCTGTGTGGCCCGTTGGTGGGCAGACACTGGGAGGAAGGCTGTGGCATTCCTCGGCCGCCCCCAGGGAGCCCCTCCCTGGGAGGTAGGCGTGTCCGCGGTGCTGCAGCCAGACCCCAAGCTGCCTCTGGGCCCAAGCTCCTGGAGGGCAGCGGGCTTTTCAGACAAACAGGATGGGCTGTGCCTCGCCTTCAGCCGGGAGGAGTCTGGGCTCTTGCCCTGGTTCTGGAAACTTCCAGACAAAATGAAAAGAGAGACTGGGAGGACGGGAGCTTGTTGCTGCCCCTTCACTAATTTGTTCCACAAATACTGGCTGAGTGTTTTCTACGCTGGGTGCCAGGGGTGTGGGGGTGACGAGACGCCCACGCAGATGCCGGCTTTGCTCCAGGCTACCTGTGGGTGCTGAGGGAGCCGCGCGGAGGTTGGCGAAGGTCCGTGTGACGGCCGAGGCCAGCGTTCAGGGACTCACCGTCAGAGCCACTGACACGCAAGTGTCTTTTTCTCGTTTGTTGGCTTAGGGCAAGTGAGGGACGGGGGACGAGCAGCAGAAGATCAGAAACCAGAGCCTGGACTCCACCCGGGGCCGCCCTAAACCTCACTGTCACCTCACTTGTCCCATGGTGTGCAGCTGTTCCGAGATCCCGCTGCAGGAGGACTGGCGAGGAAACGCAAGGGAGGTGGAGCCAGCTGCAGGCCCGGGTCTTAAACTCTTAAACTCGGCTCTGCTGTGCTGAGAAAACAAAACCCCAGGGAGCACCAAACACAACTCCAAGTGGCTCCTTTTTTTTTTTTTTTTTTTTTGAGACAAGAGTCTCACTGTGTTGCCTGGGCTAGAGTGCCGTGGCATCATCATAGCTCACAGCAACCTCAAACTCCTGGGCTCAAGTGATCCTCCTGCCTCAGCCTCCCGAGTAGCTGGGACTACAGGCATGCGCCACCATGCCCGGCTAACTTTTTCTATATATTTTTTTAGTTGTCCAATTAATTTCTTTCTAATTTTAGTAGAGATGGGATCTCGCTCTTGCTCAGACTGGTTTCGAACTCCTGAACTCAAACAATCCGCCCGCCTCGGCCTCCCAGAGAGCTAGGAGCCGCCTCCAAGTGGCTCTTGATGTCATTTCAGTTCATTTCCAGGGCCCCCAAAAATGGTGGTTTCCTGTGAATGTAACTTCTTCCAGCTTTTTCCCTAAACTATATTCTCCATGGATATGGTTTCTCTGAGTGACATGGGAGAGGGTCATAGAAGAGGAATCATCAAAATAGTCCCCACCCCCAGGGAGTTTACAGAAAAGGCTGGGGCTGTGAAAAGTCCACCAAGGGCCTGGTTAGGGAAGATTTGACATTTGAACTGGGCTCTGAAGGATGAATAGGAGTTTGCTGATTGGATAAGTGCAGAAAAAGGGCATGCAAAGGCCTGAAGCAAGATGGGCTTGACATTGAGGGAGCTGAGAACCAGGACGTGTGTCCAGAGTTGGTGCCTTCAAGGTAGGTGGTGGGGAGCCATGGTGGGCATTTGAGAAGGAGGTGGAGCTGCCCATTGGTGTAGGTAGCGGGGCTGGAGGCAGGTGCTCAGGGCTCACTGTGCGAGGTAGGGTATCAGATTTGGGCTTTGGGTCCTGTGAGTACGGTACAGAGAGGGTGCTTTGTCCTGCGAGGTAGCTCAGGAAGAGCAGGGCCTGGGGCTGGCCGCGCCTTTGTCAAATCCTGGTTCCACCCCGATTGGCTGTGTGACCTTGGCAAGTCACTCAGTCTCTGAAATAGTTAAGAGTGTCATGTGGTGTCACAAGTTCTACTTGGAGAGTTGGCTTTAGTGTGACTTGGGGCAAGTTACTTTCCCTCTCTGGGCCTCACTGCACCTACCGCCTAGGGCTGAAGTGGGGAACATCCTGGGGAACTCACGGCACATACTTGGGGCAGTGCCAGCTCAGGGTCATCGCTGTTGTCTTGCTCTAAGCATGGCCTTTCACAGCCTCTGCTTTCCTCCCCCTGGTGGGACCTGGGGAGGAGAAGTGACTCTTCTGAGGTCCTGAGCCGGGACTTAAACCCTGGTCTCTGTGACCCCAGAGTCCACGGCTGCGAACCAGGGTCTTAAATGAGCCCCAGGAGGGTGAGACGCCCGCATGATGCCTGGGCTGTGGTAGGTGCTGGTTAAATGGGTGGTGGCCAGAGTCCCCTGTGGGGTGGCCCTGGGCATGGGTGTGGGGCGGGCCAGGCACCCGCAGCCCTTCCTTTTAGACCTGTCAGTTACGTACCAGGGGCTCCATGGAGCGAGGCCTCAGCTGTACCCAGCACGGAGGCCCTGCATGGGAGAGATGCGTTTTTGTTCTGAGCCTGTAACTGTAGCCGGGCAGCTGGAAGCTGCTGGGCCGGTTTTGGGGGCAGGGCCAGGCCTGGTGCGAACTCTTAGTGCCTCTGCCTTGCCTTTCTTTCCTTGAGTATCCACTTCTCAGTTGGTGGCCGCCCCGTGAAAGTGGCAGGAAAAGCTCTTGTGTATGAGCCCACACTTCCCGGGTTACAGACCCCTGCATGACCTGGGCCCCCATCTCATATCACGGCTCACCCAGTAGGTGGGCCAGGCAGTGGCCCTCACCTTCCTTCTAGATTCAGGACATCAGCCAACCCTCCCTGAGTTGTGGAGAGTGGGGAGTCCTGGCAGGGCATGCAGGAAGGGGAGGGGCATTGGGCAAGGCCTTGAATGGGGGGAGCATCTCACCTAGCCCCTGATAGAGCAGGGGCCACTTCCAGATCTGTGCTCTGCAGAATATGCTACCTCAGGAGACCCACAGCGGATCCCACAAAGGAAGCAGAGAGACCATGCAAACAAGCAAGGAACTCGGTTCTGAGCTTCGTGGCAACTGAGGTGATAAGTAGAACTTGTAGGTTAAGAGAACATACATGGTGGCCAGGCATGGTGGCTCACGCCTGTAATCCTAGCACTCTGGGAGGCCGAGGCAGGAGGATTACTTGAGCTCAAGAGTTTGAGACCAGCCTGAGCAAGAGCGAGACCCCGTCTCTACTAAAATAGATTGGCCAAAATAGCTAGAAAGGATGGGAGGCCAGGTTGTCTTTCTTTGCAAGGTGTCCTCTGCAGAGATGCCTAAGCCATAAGCTATCTGGCTATGGGATTTGGGTTTTCTGTTTTTAAAAACTCCAAAACACCTTTTAGGGTCTTGAGAGGCTGAGGTGAGGGGGGCAGGGCGCAGGCAAGGAACAGCCTCTCCGGCCATGTGGGCAGGTCAGCACAGGCCTGATGTCCGAGGGCCTGATTTGGGAGGTAGGTGGACTCGGGGTTCGAATCGTAGCTCCCCACCTGCCAGCTGTGTGACAGGGTGAGTCGCTTCACCTCTCTGAGCCGGTTCCTCATGTAAAGTGGCGGGGATGACAGTGCCTACCTCACAGGGCTGTCGGGAGGGTGGTGGCTGTGTGGAGCTCGGCGTGGGGCGTCCAGGAGGCTTGTGGCCTCGGCGATCTGAACAGTAGAATCTCAGAGCTTTGGGGGACCTTGCAGGTCACCTGGTCCAGTCTGGTGCAGTGAGGGGAAGGCACTTGCCCAGGGCCACGTGGCCAGTGAGGGCCAGAGCTCCCCAGTGCCCAGCTTAGTGTCTCAGTTTCCCCTCACACCTGAAGGCAGAACCCCAGGGCTCAGAGAGCCCTGTGGGCGCCAGCCGTGGGAGCGACTCAGTGTACCGCACCTCACTGGCTTGTTCGATGGGCTCCGGGAGGGCGCGGAGGAGAGAGCCTCAACCCCAGTGGCCCTGAAGGGCTGGGTTCAAAGACGCCATAGAGCCGTGGGTCAGTGTAGGCCTCTCAGAAAGGTAGATTCTGAGTTGGGGTTATTATTCATTTGTCTGTCTGTCTAAATAGAGCTAGAACTTGACTTATAGGACCAGGAAAATTGACTATAGGAAGGAAGAGAAGGAGGGAGCACAGATACACAGTGCTCAAGATTAATTTTACTCTGAGCTTCCTGGCAGCTAAAGTGAAAAGGTATACATGCTCATATACGTAGCTTTTTTTGTTCCTGTTCCTCACAGGAAATGGAGCTTTTCAAAGAAGTTTTTCCCATGGTACTGAGCATAGAAGACTGAGTAATGCAGTGACAGGTGTCATGAGTCTCGCTTTTATAGCTTCTCCTGGTGTGCCAAAATGGACGATAAGGTCTCCCGGATGAGCGTGGTGGGGAGGGCCCCCAGCAGGGGTGGCCTGGGAATGTGAGTGAACTGGCAGGTCTGGGGCAGAGGTAGGTGGCCGCGCCCGCCCCACGCCCGCACCGACTTCGGGGGTCTGCCCTGTCGTTTCAGTTGGGCCATGTGGTGCTCTCCCCAGTCTGGTTCCTCTACAGCCTGCTCATGAAGCTGTTCCAGCGCTCCTCACCAGCCATCACCCTCCAGAGCCCGGACGTCAAGTACCCGCTGCGGCTCGTCGACAAGGAGGTGAGCGCCGGCACCGCCTCCCCCAGCCAGCGCGTGCCCTGGCCTGGGCCCCCTGGAGTAGGTCCTGTGATCTGCCCGCTTTACACAGGGAGAAAGCGAGGCCATGTCCTTTGCTGAGGCCACCAGGAAGTAGTGGAGGGACTTAAACCCAGGTCTCTCTGACACAGAGCCGGTTCTCTGAGCCACCCCGACTATGCCATGGAAGGTCAGAGTGGGAGGGACCCCTCAGGACTTTGGGGCCCAAGCGCTGTTTAGCAGATGGAGGAACAGGGTGAGAGAGGCTGAGCCCAGTTTCTTCCTCCTCGCCCCCGCCAGGGTCATTACTCCCATCACTCACTCGTTGGGCTTGGATGTCCCCTGAGTGGTCTTAGCCACGTGGCCTCCAGCTGCCCAGCCAAGAGACTCACTCTGCCGTCCTGCTTGACGGTTTTCTTTTCCAAACCTCTGATTATGCCTTAAAACCGTCCTCTCCTTCCTTTGCCTTGCCGCCCAGTGAGGCTGCTTCCCTCAGGCCCTCGCCCTCTTCACAGCGCCCCTTACTCTACTTCTGGCCACCCCCAGCTGCTGCAGGAGGGACGTGGCAGGGAAAACTGAGTCACAGAACAGAGAAAGTCATCTGCCCGAGGCGCTGGGCCCTACTGTCACAGCGGGCTTGTGCCGTGTGTCTGACCTGTGCCGTGCGCATCTCAAGTCTCCGTGGCACGGAGTTTGCAGCTTCCTGTGACTGATGGGCGTGTGTCTAAATGTCTCAGGAGTTCACAGAAAAGTCAAAAACCAGAGAAAGCAAAAAAAAACCCAAAAAAACAAAAAGTAAGGCCAACGACTCATGCCTATAATCCTAGCACTCTGGGAGGCCAAAGTGGGAGGTTCGCTTGAGTTCAGGAGTTCAAGACCAGCCTGAGCAAGAGTGAAACACCGTCTCTACTAAAAATAGAAAGAAATCATCCAGGCAACTAAAATAGAAAAAATTAGCCCGGCATGGTGGCGCATGCCTGTAGTCCCAGCTACTCGGGAGGCTGAGGCAGGAGGATCGCTTGAGCCCAGGAGTTTGAGGTTGCTGTGAGCGAGGCTGACGCCACTGCACTCTAGCCCGGGCAACTGAGTGAGACTCTGTCTCAAAAAAAATAAACAAATAAAAAGTAAATCAGCAGGCCGGGCACGGTGGCTCACACCTGTAATCCTAGCACTCTGGGAGGCTGAAGCGGGAGGATCGCTTGAGGTCAGGAGTTCGAGACCAGCGAGAGCGAGACCCCATCTCTAAAAATAGCAAACTTAGCCAGGCGTGGTGGCACACACCTGTAGTCCCAGCCACTCCGGAGGCTGAGGCAGGAGGATCGCTTGAGTCCAGGAGCTAGAGGTTGCAGTGAGCTAGGCTGATGCCACGGCACTCTAGCCCAGACAACACAGTGAGACTCTGTCTCAAAAAAAAAAAAAAAAAAAAAGGTAAATCAGCAACACAGGCTGGGCATAGTGGCTCAAGCCTGTAATCTTAGCACTCTGGGAGGCTGAGGCGGGCAGATCGTTTGAGTTCAGGAGTTCGAGACCAGCCTGAGCAAGAGCGAGACCCCATCTCCACTAAAAAAATAGAAAGAAATTAGCTGGACAACTAAAAAAAAGAAAAAAAAAATGCTTTTGGTGAAGTGTGAACATTCCCCTTGCCCCTTCCCCCATTGGCACACCCCAGGGCCCTGTGCAGAGGGCCCAGGTCACAAGTCAGCGTGTACCTGGCAGACCCTTTCTGACATGTCATTCGTACCCTGGGGTGTACAGTGGTGCAGCTGTGTGCATACTTAGTTTATGTTTTTTGGTAATCTGAATTTTTTTTTATCCAGCCATACGACATGGATACCTTTTCACATGTAACCCAGAGCTGCTTCATTTTCTTTTCTTTCTTTCTTTTTTTTTTTCTGATGACCGTCTAGTATTTCATCTTAGGGACGTTACACAAAGGACTCTTCAGTTTTGGACTGAGCATGTGGCAAATGTCCTAGAGTCACATCTCCCTCCACCCCTGTGTAGCTTGGCGGTGGCTTTGCGGGTCAGCAGGTGGGCCTACTTTCTGGTACTTTGTGCCGGGCTCCGCCAGGCTGCCCCACTAGAGGCTGTCCAGCATGGTAATCAATCTTTCCCTCATTTCTGTTCTTCCTCCAAAAATTGTCTGGCGCGTGGGTGTCTCACCTCCCAGGAGGCCTTGGGGCTCCGTTTACCCCGAGCGCAAAGGCTTCTGGGAAGGCAGCGTGAGGCCTGGGCTGCTGGGCAGAGTGGCCGGGCCCGTCATTCCCGAGATTTGCCTCTGCTCGCAAACTTGGTGATGGGGTCTCTCCTCGGGACGGCTGCTCTGTGCAGGGACACTCTGAGGGTCGCGGAGTTCTTTGTCGGGCTGAGCTGAGCTGGGCTTCTTCAATGAGCCCTTCCGGCCACCCCAGGGCACTGCTTGGGCATACGGCAGAGGTGGAGTCCTCCTTCCCCCTCCTGGAATTTTTGGGCCATCTGGCATCCTCCCTTTATCTTCATTCCCTGCTTTAAACACTTTATTTTGTGTCCCTGGGCGGGTCACTGCTGCTCCTGGGCCAGCAAGAGCAGAGGCACACCCAACGTGTGCCGGCCCTCTGCCCCTCCCATGCAGGCGTGCGGGTGTGTGCAGCCACATGTGGCAATAGCAACACTTCTCAAGAGAGGGCTCGGGGACCCTGGGGTCCTCGAGGGCGGGTGGCCTCTCTGCCCTGGGTGCCGTTCAGCAATTTCAGGCCTCTTTGCAGATCATCAACCATGATACCCGGCGCTTCCGCTTCGCCCTGCCAACACCCCAGCACATCCTGGGCCTCCCTGTCGGTGAGTCCTGCCCCCCCCCACCCAGCGCAAGCTGAGCCCGGCAGGTGGCTGGGGCACTAGGTCAGAGAGGTGGAAACTTTGCGCTTCCACTAAGGAGGGCAGAGAAGCCTTCAAGGAGAAGGTGACAGCCACCCTGGGCCTTTGAGGGTGAGTTTGTCAGGATGAGAGTGGGCAGGGCCTCCGGGCCCTGGCAGTGGCACCACAAGGGCAAAGACGTGGAGGCAGGAAGCTGGGATGTGATGGGAGTCCCTGTGGGAGCGGCAAGGGACAACGGAGCCAGGCCAGGCCACCGAATGCCAGGTGGGGCACAGGGCAGTGGGATGACAAGACCCTGGGGTCACCTAAAGGGATGATCCCTGGCCCAGAGTGACCCTTTGCTGTCCTGCAGGCCAACACATCTACCTCTCAGCTCGAATCGATGGAAACCTGGTCATTCGGCCCTACACACCCGTCTCCAGCGATGACGACAAGGGCTTCGTGGACCTGGTCATCAAGGTGAAGTCTCCGGACCATGATGACAAAGGGTGGGTGGGGGTGGCTGTGGCAGCAGCCCAGGCCTCCACGGGGCCTTCGTGCCCCCGCAGCCTCATCTCCAAAGACCCAGTGCTCCCTTGGGCCTGGTGTCTGAGTAAACAGCAAATCATAGTTTGCCCACAAAGCCAAGAGGGGAGGTCTTGACAAAGGTCAGGCTGGGGACCTTCAAACAAGGACAGGTATCTACAGGGGAGGAGCCAGGAAGGCCGACCAGCTCGTGCGGGCAGTGATGGCCAGGCATTCCCTGCTGTGACCCTGGAAAAGCCTGGGGAGCTGGGGCTGTCTGGGGGCTGGAGGTGGACGCGCGCCGTGAAGACGTAGCGTTGGAAGCAGCAGACCAGAGAGACGAAGCACTGGCAGGGATCTTAAACACCCTGAGTAGAAAGAGTAAGGGACGAATGACAGCCACCCGTGGTGCATTTTTATGAAAATGAGAGATACGAGCTTTCCAGTGGCGACCCACGCTCCCTGATAGCACATCCCTCGGGCGAGAGCCGGCCCAGGCCCACAGGCACGTGGCGTCAGAGACCCACCAGCCGAGGCCCTGACCTCCTGCTTAGGGTGGGAGGGGAGATGGGTCTGTCTGTCCTTGCTCTGGCCAGGGTCCTTCCGTGCTGGGGTGCCCAGGCCTGGCCTTGGGAGCCTTTCTTTGGCCAGAGGATGGACACTGAACACCTGGTCACACAGGAAGCCAGTGGACACGGGACAAGTAACAAGACAAGTGCTCAGAACAGACACCAAAGCTGGGCAGGCGTGGGCTGGCGAGAGCGGCTTCCTGAGCAGGCAACAGCGAGGTGAAGCCCAGGGCTGAGTAGGTGTTGACCAGGGGAAGAGGGAAGAAAAGGACCTTCCAGGTGCAAAGGCCCTGAGGTCAGAGGGGACCGCAGGACTGGCGCAGCCGTAGGGCAGGCAGGAGAGGTGGGAGAGGTTGGTGGGGCCAGGCAGGGGCTTTGTCCAGAAGCAAACAGAAGGTGGCGAGGCCTTGGGCATCTGTCTTGTTGACATGACTCCAGCGGGGTCATGTGGGGAAGATGCTGAGGGGATTCAAGTTGAGGGCAGAGAGCTCACAGATGGCCAGGCCAGAGGTCAAAGTCCTGGCCTGGCACCCAGGGCCTGGGACAGTGTGTTCTGCCCGCCTCTCCCTGGCCCTCTGTGCCCGTCTGCCTCCTCGCCCGGCAGCCCCTGTGCTGCAGCCACCGCAAACTTGCTCCCTCCCAGCCCTTCGCACAGCTGCCCGCCCCTGCCCTCCCGTGCCCGCTGCTCTGCCCGACAACCGCGTGGCTTTGAGGCCCGGCACGAGCACCCCGCGAAGCCTTCCCAGCCCGGGGAGGGTGAACTGCCCCTCCTGTGTCCCCATCTCTCTGTACACGGTTGGATCGTCACATTTCCCTTTCCAAGGCAGTAATCCCAGAGGGTGCAGGCCAGGAAGTTGTTCCAAGAGCCATGTTTTTATGACAGCACAAAATGGGAAGAACCAGCATCCACCCCGAGGGGCGAGGCTGAGTCACTCCCCAGGGCTGTGCTGACAAACGTCAGTGTCTTCAGAGGAAGGGCCACAGAGACAGTTCTTGGTGAAGTGTTACCGCGCCGAGTTCCGAGTCAGTTGGCCTCGTACACCAGGCTGACGCTTCGCTTCCCAAGGGGGTTTTAGGTGGAGGATGGGTCGTGGGACAGGTAAGTTTTGATGGGCGGGTGGATGGGGTTCCACGAGAGAGGCCACACGTGGGCCTGGGAAGAACCGGGAAAAGGAGCTTACTTCCCAATGTGGGCAAGAGCTTGCCCAGAGACCTGGGGCCGGGGACTGAGGACCGTGGATGTGTCTTGTAGGTTTACTTCAAGAATACTCATCCCAAGTTTCCCGCTGGAGGGAAGATGTCTCAGTACCTGGAAAGCATGCAGATTGGAGACACCATTGACTTCCGGGGCCCCAACGGGCTGCTGATCTATCAGGGCAGAGGTGATTTGGGTCGGAGTCCCCTGGCTACCAAGCAGGCACTGACCCTGCTGTGTCTGGATGGGTGACTGTCCCTGGGCAAGCTGTCTTCTCCCCAGGAACTCAGCCTCCCTGGCTGTGTAGGGGACAAGTTGGCCAGTGCAGGTCTTGCAGACTGGCTGTTCCTTGGGGCCAAATCTGTCCCGCATATGCCTTTGTTTGGCTCGCTCAGTGTCTGACAGCAAACCAGCAACAGAGCAGAGCTGGAACGCTCTGGAGCGCCAGCCTCTCCACTGCCCCCGCACCTTCTGCAGTGAGGACTCCTCGCTGCATTCTCTCTGGCATTTGGGCGGGGTCCTGGGTCTCCACCTTCCCATCCTCTCCCTCAGCCTGATGACTGGGGTTGCATGGTGGCTGCCCCCGCCTTGGACTCTCAGAGTGGCGGCCGGTCCCGCCGCCTGTCAGACCCCGTGCGTGGCACTTTTGAGAGCTGGGTCTCATCGCTTCCCTTTCCCCTAGGGAAGTTCGCCATCCGTCCGGACAAGAAATCCGACCCCGTCATCAAGACAGTGAAATCTGTCGGCATGATTGCAGGAGGGACAGGTATATGGAACCCAGAGCCCCTCAGAGTCGCCGAGGGGTGGAGTTGCAGGTCGGGGTTGGGGCATTGTCCTGGCACCCCTCCCTGCTTGGGTGCCTGGCACTCACTCAGCACGGGGCCCGGCTGTTTCGCAGGCATCACCCCAATGCTGCAAGTGATCCGTGCCATCATGAAGGACCCAGATGACCACACCGTGTGCCACCTGCTCTTTGCCAACCAGGTCAGTAGACAGTCCCCACGATATGCAAACTCGGCTTCCTGAGAGGGGACTTAGGGCCCAGCCAGGCATTCAGGGGATCCACACAGCTCTGTTGAGGTGCTGGGGGGCAACTGGGATGTGGGGGTGCCAGGATGTTCTGTGTCCTGGCTGTCTTTGCTGCAGCAGGTGGGGGTGGGGTTTGCAGTCCAGAGTCTGAGTGTCTGACTGAGGGGGCTGCTTTTTGGGGGAGACTTCCTGAGCACCCCCACCCCTGGCTGCTTCCTCCAAACCACAGAGCTCCCTTTACCATGAGCAGAGTCTGGAACCCACCAGTATGGAGGGAAGGATGCCGGCCTGGGCTTGGGCCAGCCTGGGGCCGGGGGCCTGTTTTACAAATGAGCAGATGACTGCACACGAGATCCCTGAGCTAAAGGCTGTTGGCGCAGGGTTTGAACCTTCGCCTCTCTGGCTCCCGATTCATACCCTCGTCCCCAGGCCTACTGCTGCCTGCCCTGGCCTGCTGTGTGGCCTTGGACAAGTCCACCTGGAAGGGCAACGGAGACTCAGATGAGCAGTAAGACGGGTCTTGTTCTTGGACAGGAAGACCTGATGGTCTCAAGACGTCAGCTCTTTCTAAAATAATCTGCAGACTCCTAGTGGGCTTTCCCCCCCTTTTAATGCAAAACAACCTGGAAGACAGAGTATACACACTACCAAGAAAGTTCCGAGAAAAATAACAGGAAAGAACTTAACACACTAGATGTTAAAACACTCTAAAAAGTGTCAGCGATTAAAACACTGTGGTTCTAGAGCCACACATGGACCTGGACTTACTGCATTTCAGGGTAACACAACAGAAAATCTAGAATTTCACTGGAATATGCTAGAACATGTGGCTATTTGCGTTTAAATTAAGACTAATTAAATAAAAAATCCTAGTCTCACTGGCCACATTTCAGGGGCTCCAGAGCCACGAGTAACTGCTGGTCACCACACTGGACAGCACAGATGCAGAACTCCCCAAACTGCAGACAGTCCCGTTGAACAGTGCTAGCCTGGAAACAGACCCAAGCAGATGCGAGATGTCATGTACGGTACAGCGGCCTCTCAAACCTGAGGAGAGAGATGAATCGGCAGCGTTGGGTCAGTTGCTATTTGGGAGAGACTAAGTAGATCCCTGCTGTGCCTGATAACAAAGTTTAATGGCCAGGGGAGGTGGCTTGAGCCAGAGTCCCAGCCCCGTGGCAGGCTGGGGCAGGAGGATCACTCAAGCCCGGAGTTCAAGGTCAGCCTAGGCCACGTAGCAAGACCCCATTTCTCTCTTTAAAAAAAAGTATTAGGTGAGCTTTTTTATAAGGAGTATTGCAGTGGTGATGCCTCTAGTCCCAGCTACTTAGGAGGCTGAGGCAGGAGGGTCGCTTGAGCCCGGGAGTTGGATTCTAGCCTGGGCAACATAGCCAGACCTCATCTCTTAAATTAAAAAAAAACATAAATTAAAACATGAGATTTCCTTGCCATCACTCCGATTGGCAAAAGTTAAACAAATATGACCCAGTGCTGGCAAAAGTGTAGGAAGATGGATCTCCTGCTGGGCGTGCTGCTGAGCTGTGAGTTGGTGGAACTTTCTGGGGCATAAATTGGCCTCGTGGGTTGAACGCCTTGTCGATGGAGAAATTGCCACCCTGGAAGCTACTTGCTCAAATTTAGCCTAAGGCATGGGCAGAGCAGTGAGAACCTCAAAGAGGTGTTTAGAAAGAGGAGGTTTGAACGATGCAGAGGTCCTTCAGCGGCCTGGGGAGTCCCTTCGTGGGGTTGGGCAGGGTCCACTGACACGCGGACAGTCTGAATAGAAAAAGTTCTAAAAAATACACACTGACATCCTAATAGTCACCATCTCCAAGGGTTTCAGATGCTTTTTCTTTGCTACATATTTTCTACATTTTTTTTACCTGGGGCTTGTCCAGCCTAAGCCCCGTCCCCGCCCTCACCCCTTCAGGGACAGAGGAACCCTTAGCTCCCCGCCCTTGGAAATGGGAAAACCTGGTCTCCCCGGGACGCAGAAGCAGCGGGGACACTGAGGAGCCGAAGCTGGGGAGCCGCGTGGTGTGGGTGGTTTCATGGTCTCCGTCTGTCCTGCCCCCACCCTTTGTGATCGTCGCTGCTGCTCCACGTGGTTGGGATGCTGTTCCCTAGCAGAGAAGTCGCATCCCTGGGTGGGTCCACCCTGCCCTTCGCCCTGCCTGGGGGTTAGCCGGTCACCCTTCTGGTTGGCATTTCTCTTTGGCCCCAGGTTCTGAGTCCCATGGGTTAGTGACACTGTACTGTAGCCTGAGTGGCCTGTCTGTCCCTGAGTGACCTGCAGACACCCCAGGCCACGGCCTGTGGTCAGAAATGGGGCCAAGTCAGGTGGGGGGACTGGGGAGAGATCCCTGCACACGCTGGGGGTCTGGGGAGACTTCCTGGGAGGGGCAAGGCTGCTGAGCTTGGAAGGGCTGGTGGGGGCTGGCCAGGGCAGATGGGGGCAGGGTGGGGCTGAGGCAGAGGGTGGCGGGTGGGTGTGGGCAGGGCCTCGGAGGGCAGGTAGAAGCAGAAGGACTTGCCTGAGGGCTGAAGGTGGCAAACCCTCCTCCTTTGAACTGAATCTTGCGTTATTTTAAGCACTATAACCACTCCCTGGGGATAATCTCCCTGAATGTTTTGGCTATGTCCTTCCTCTCTGTTTCCTGTAGTGGAGCTCTGCTATCTTTAGTTTTGTTTTCCATTTTTTCCACTCCTCAATATATTGTGCACATTTCCCCACAACATTAAAGCAGTCTGCAAACCGGGTTTGAGGAATACCTCAAAGCAGGCAGCTTGGTGGGCTCCTTAGGCGGGGTCAGGGAAGCAGTGACCGGGGTGAGCTTTGCCAGACACTTTCTTGAAAGCTCTGCCAAGCGTGTGGCCTGGGGCGGGTGCAGTGGTCAGCCGCGTGGTGTCTCCAAGGGCAGTCCCTGCCACCTGTCCCTCCTGACCTCTTGGCCCCATCCCCCCGCAGACCGAGAAGGACATCCTGCTGCGGCCTGAGCTGGAGGAGCTGAGGAATGAACACTCTGCCCGTTTCAAGCTCTGGTACACGGTGGACAGAGCCCCTGAAGGTGACGTGGGGGCCCCAGGCAGGTGGGGTGGGAGGTGCCAGCCCTGGGTTGCTCTGTGCGAGCCTCGTTTGGTGCAACTGTGGCCCTGCGAGAGGGAGGTGGTGTGACCCCATCTCACAGAAGAAGCCCACACAGCCGGAAAACACCAGAGCCTGGCCTGGCACTCAGGTCCTGTCCCCCAGAGCCAGAGTCCTTCTCTGGCCCTCTGCACTGTCCCCTGCTGGACAAGACGGCCCAGCGTTCTCTCCTGTCCTGCGCTGGGCTCGCTCCACGGCAGGTCTCCAGCGGCAGCGCAGGCTGTGGGGCCGTGGCTTCCACCTGACGGCGTGTGCTCCATGAGGCACTGAACGCCCATTTGCTCTCGATCGTCAGCCCTGGAAAGTGGGCTGGGCCGATGATGATGGTGACCCTCTTTCTGCCTGTCCAGGCAGTTGAGCTGTTGGCCTCGGTCACAGTAAATGCGGGAGAGCCAGGACCACACAGGAGGCAGTGAATGAGGGCTGCCTCCAAACTGGAAATGAGATCGCCCTCTGGGAATTAAACTATCCTTCCCTTCCCTGCTTTAGGTAGAGATGTGGCTGCAAGAAATACCTGAATTCTCTCTTTGCTGTAAGAAAAGCAGCAGCTCAGGCTTCCTTGTGAATGGTTCCCATGACGCTTGGCCTCAGGGTTGGGAGACTCTAGGGAGTGGTGGGGACTTCGGGACTGGGGTCATCTGCCTTGTCCAGAGGGGGCAGCCCCCTCCCAGCTGTGGGTGGTCCTGCTGTGCAGGGACCCAGTGCTATGTGGCCGAGCCTCTCTGCTTTTCCAGAGAAGTTGGGGCCTGTCTCTTCATGAGCAATTTCGATTATTTCTTATTATTAATAAGGGTTGGAAACTGGACATTTTTGAAGCAGCCATGGGGACGCCAACTTGTGATCTGCCTTCACGTCCTGCCCCCTGCCCTTGTCCCCCCGAGGGATCGTCCACAGTGGGGGACACACACCACCTGCTGACGGGGGAGCTCTGTCCACAGCACTCTCTGCTTCCCCAGAAATGAGCAGATGTGCTCTGGGGCTGGTGCCCACCTGTTGAGCTGGGTCACCTGGGCCCACCCCTGAGGGAGGAGCCGCCCAATTTGGGTTCTGGGCCTTGCAGGCTTAGGGTCAGGCCTTGGGCCGGTTGGATCTTTGAACTTCACAGCTGTGTCCCGAGCCCCTGGCTTGACCAGCCACCCTGGCCCAGCCCATCTGAGCATGGCAGGTCCCCTCCTGGTCAGACCCTCCACCCTGTGAGTTCGTGAAGCCAGCCTGGCCCCAGGATCCCGCAGTCTAGTAGGCAAGGCAGAGGACAGATGGGAACCAGGTTTATTATTAACAGTAAATTATAGAGCAGGCAGTCAGTGTCATGGGGTGACAGGGCAGAGCCAGGCAGGGAGTCAGGAGTGGGGCGCACCAACCCTGGGAGTCAAGCTGCTGTTTTTCTTCTAGTAAAGAAAGGAACATTTTTCTTGTATCCATATCTCCATCAAAAGGGAGGAAATGAAAGATGGGTTAGCTCCTCTCTTCTGGTTGCAGTTTCTAATAGTGTGGCCACGGTAGGCTCGTGGGCAAGGTGGCACTTGGCCACGATGAGAACGCCCTTGTAGGGGCAGGCGCCCCTTTCCCTGGTGCCAGCCTTGTCCTGCAGGAGAGGGGCCGATGCTGCCCCCTGGTGGTGGCGTGCGGCAGCGCCGAGCGCTGCCTGGGGAGAGCTGCTTAGCAACAGTAACTGGTTCTGGGCCAAGGAGAGGAAGCGTGGGTGGCCTCGCAGTATTTTTCACTGACGTTTATTACCACCCTGGCCCTCATTCAAGACTAGGTGAGGTGCCGCTGTAACATTAGGTATAAGCTGAAATTCTAGATGTTGGGAAAGATGGGAATGGGCCAGTCCCCTGTCTTGTGGAGCTAAGTGAAGGAAGAGGGGAGAGCAAGGAAAACACACAAGTGCGTAGAGTTCCATTTGCCCCGCAAAGCCACCTTCAGTGTGTGTATGAAGAAAAATACAGTGTACGCTATTTAAATAAAAATCCCTAGAAAATTGAGATTTGTCTTAGATACCTGCACATTTCTTACCC
This sequence comes from Avahi laniger, assembly GCA_963575035.1. Lineage (NCBI taxonomy): Eukaryota > Metazoa > Chordata > Mammalia > Primates > Indriidae > Avahi > Avahi laniger. The sequence goes on along the minus strand of CAUYSK010091216.1, from coordinate 5,565 downwards.
TAGCAAATACAGTTTATTCCCATGCAGTTTTTTACAAAGTATTTTCAGATCCATTGCCAAGCTATAAAAATGTTTTCTGTGCCCCGCCTGTTCCAGAAGGGATTTCAAGAGAGTTACAGAGACTCACATGGTGAGTCACAGTGGCACAAATGGAAAGTGGGAGTGAAATAAAAACAAGGGCAGGGCCATGAAATGAATGGAATCAGGAATAGGGTTGTACAAAAGCGGACTGTGATGCATACTTGCCAAGGATGGGCTATGTCTATCACTCTGAGCTTCCCAGCAGCCAAGGTGAAAAGGGAAATGTCATATTATCTCACAGTGTCCGTGAGATAAAGGACTGCATTGCTCAGCACAGAAGAGACTTCCTGATCCCAAGGCCAGCTGAGACTGTTTTGGCCTCTCCCCCTCATAGAGTGGACACAGTGTGGTACACAGTGTGTTGTCCGTCTGGGCAGGGTGGCTCAGGTCAGCCAGTGCCCTCCTTACTGCGGGCTTCTGCAGCAGCCTTTCTGTTGGCAGTGAGGGCTGTGGGGAGGCTTTTCTGGATGTGAAGAACAGAGACAAGCCATGGAACGCTGGGTGTTCAGGACTGGAGGGACTTGAGGGGGCAGGAGACCATTCCCCAAACTCGGCCAGGCCTGGTGGAGCCTCCAAGGCAGGCGTCAAATGTCCCAACATCCCTCCATCTCCTGCCACTTCCCATATGTCTACACGGCCTGCTGCTGGCGTCCTGCCCTCTGCCCACCCCACCACCTGCCGTGTCTCTCTGATATCTTTGCTGCCCTTCCAGAGCCAAGCAAGAAGGTCTTCCTGAGCGATGATGCCACCCATTGGGTGGAGCTAGGGGCCGGCCTGGGGTCAGGTGCCCACAGGGGGATCAGGAGGTGGCTGGGGAAGAAGCATGTGGCAGGTGCATCGGCTGGTCTATCCATCTGTCCCTCAGGATGAGCTCCTGCTGAGCTGCTTGGCACAGGGTCGTTTGAGAGGACCATGGCGGCCAGTACAGGTCCTTGCGTCCCCAGGCGGTCTTTGTCCCACTGAACGTTGAAGAACCATGCGGGACGGTGAGCTTAAGACTAGGCTTCCCCCTGCTCCTCATCCGAGAGAGCAGTGACATTATTAAGCAGCACATCTGCAGGAAGGCAGGGACACCTCTCACCTGGGCCTCATGACCCTACAGATATGGAAACTGAGGCACAGAGGGATGCTGGCTGCCCCAGCGGGTTGGAAGCCAGAGCTGGAGCCCGAGTGGGCGTCTGTCTCTTCTTCCTCTCCTTCCTGGCCCGCAAGCATCAGAGCCCCCATTCTCCTGTCACCCCCCTGCCAGCCTGAGTTCGCATCCCTGTTACCCACTGTGCTCCCTGGGCTGGGAGTCTCCCCCTCAGCAGCCCCTGCTGGCAGGTCAGCCCCTGGGGGTAGATGCTGGATCAGAGCCGTTCCCAGCCGTGGGTGCTGGGTTGTCACACTGGCTTCGTCAGCTACTTGAAGGAACGAAAAGAAGGCTCCGACCACAGGAGCTGGGACACGGTGTGGGTGCGCATGCGTGCGAAAGGGAGGCAGGCGTGGCCGCGCGGAACAGCTGCGCCAGAGGGGCTCAGGTCTGGAGCTTCAGCCTGTGTCCTGGCCTCGCTCTTTCGGGCACGGGGATTGCTTATTTGGGACACGTTCCTTCATTATTGAGCAACGACTGTGTACTTAGGCACTGGGAACACAGGTGTGGGCAAGACCTGCTGGTGGGGTGACATCCTGGCCAGGGGAGGAGTCAGGCAATGGGCCTGTGGCAGGAGAGCGGTTCATGAACGTCACCCTGACCAGCCTGGGGCTGGGCACTGGCTTGGGGATGTCTAGGAACCTGGAGTCCACATTTCAGCTTTGTCCCTGCCTCGTTTTGTGACCTTGAACAACTCGACTCTGGGTTCTCTGGGCCTCAGTTTCCACATATGTAAAATGGGACGAATAACTGCCTCCTTGTCTGTCCACAGGGTGGATCTGAGGGCCACAAGAGGCCAAATGGAAGCAAAAGGCTTAGCAAACTGTAAAGTGTGGGGAGGGAAACCACAAAGGGCTTGTGTCCCAGTTTCAGGCTGCAGGGCCTGAAGCCACAGGCATGGTCAGGGGTGGGGTGGGGGGCACAGAGGTTGCGGGGATCAACGTCTTCATTCTTCACTGTTCGTTGAAAAAGAAAGGAGGGACTCAGGGCTTAGCAGGCCGGCGGGGAGGGGGCGAGGGCAGCTGGGCCCTCGGTCGGTTGGTCAGTTGCAGGCTGCGCTCGGGCTCACGTGGTCTCTCGCCCCACAGCCTGGGACTACAGCCAGGGCTTCGTGAACGAGGAGATGATCCGGGACCACCTTCCGCCTCCGGAGGAGGAGCCGCTTGTGCTGATGTGTGGGCCCCCGCCCATGATCCAGTTCGCCTGCCTGCCCAACCTGGAGCGCGTGGGCCACCCCAAGGAGCGCTGCTTCACCTTCTGAGGGCCCGGGCTGGCCGCACACACGCCCACCTGCCCCGCGTGCGCACCTCGCCCCGTCCACACTCAACCCTTCGCCACCCCACTCTGCCCCTTCTCACGCTGGGGCCCGGCTTCAGCCTGGCCTGCCCGCGCCCTGGTGACCGCCCCGCTGAGCTGGCCCCGAGGGGCCCCTTTGGGAGCAGCGTTCTGTTTCAGGTGCGCCACAGCCGAACCTCCAGGATGGGTTCCCGTCCAGCACCTGCTGGTTCGTACCAGAGATGCCCGGCTGCATCCCTGCCCCCCAGCCCAGCACCCACACTACAGAGGAGGGCTGCCAGCGCCTCGCTGCTCTCAGCCCTGGGGCAGTGGGTCGCAGTCTGGATGTCAGCATGGCGTGCGCACAGACCAGAGCCGCAGGCGTCAGGGCCTGGCCGCGCCACTGTCCTCCCCAGCCACCCCTCACTGCCTGTCTTGGGCCACAGCCAGGCACCTGACACTACATGAGATGGGTGACACCAAAAAGTCCGCTTGGGGTGAAAGGCTGCCCCCACCCCAGGGCCCAGGCAGGCCCCGGCCAGCTGGGAGCCTGGCTCTCCCCGTGGCCAGAGTGGAAGAGAATGCTGGCCAAGCCCTGGCGCCGGCACACGGGCCCTCCTGAAACCTCGGTGTCTCGCCCCAGCACATCCTGCGTTCAGCAGCGCTGGGTGTCCCGCCGCCCGCCCTGGGGCACCGCAGCAACTGTGTTTATTGCTGCTCTGTCCTAAGCCTGCCCCTCCTCCTGCCCTCGCCCCCAGCGCCGGGGAGATTTTGAGCAGTGCCTCTTGTCCCAGCGACACATCGTGGCCTCGATGTTGCCTTTAGACAACAGCTGTGTTAGCTCTTGCGTATCGGCTTTTTCAGAGTCATTTATGAGCAGAAAAAAAAAATTGAAATAAAACTTTGCTAATACTAAGCCTTCTGCAGCTCCTGGAGGCTCTGTGACTGGCGTGGCAGGGGCAGGGGCGGTGGTGGGACTTTTATTTCTCATGTATGTTTTTGTTTGTTGTAGAAAATTTGGAAAGTGCAAAAAAGTATCCACAGGAAAAAACACCCGACGTCCAGAGGCAGGCGCTTCTCACTTCAGTCGTGTGGCTGCCGCATCCTCAAGCGTCTCAGCGTCAAACGAGCTTTTCCCTGTCACCAGACACCACAAACCCGAGTGGCTCACGATGTATTGTTCGGTGAACAGTGAGGCTGTTTCCAGTTTCTGGGCTTTGTAAGTAACAGTGGCCACCCACCCTGCTCTAGGTGACGTCTTTTAGGACAGGTTCCCAGAAGCAGAGCCCAGCCCGGGGGCAGGCCCTCTGGAGTTCAGCTTTCACTCCGGCTCCTCTCTCTCCCCAGCCTTATTCAGGACATCTCAGTGGGGCACAAGTGCACCCAGGCCTGTCTTTGGACAACTGTCTGCCTCCATCGTTACTCTGTCCCCTTGCTCCTCTGGGCAACCCGGAGAAGTCGGGAGGAGTCATCCGCCCCATTTTCCATTGGACAGATTGAGTCTCCGGCAGTGAATGGTTTTCAGGCTGGAGATGGGGCCTGAGGTGAGGCAAGTGTCAAGTGTTCCAGGTGCTGGGGACTCAGCTGGGGATGCCTCGGGCACAGCCCATCTCACTTCTCTGTGACGCTGGGCTTCCAGTGGGAAAGGCGATAGACAAGTCACAGGGTGTCATTTGCCAGATGGTAAATCAAAGACAGGTGATCAAACAATGGCAGGAGGGCTATTCCTAAAATTGAGCAGCAGGAAAGCCCTCTCTGAAGAGATGGAGCTGGCACTGCTGGGATAGTTCAAGGTGGTAAGGACAGCAAGTGCAAAGGCCCTGTGGTTGGAATAAGCTTGTGGAATAAACTTCCGGAAATAGCTCAAAGAAGGCAGGTGGGCTGGAGAGGATGGTGGAGATGAGGCTGGGGAGGGAGGCAGGGCTAAACTGGTGCTCCAGAGGGAGTGCCCGCAAGTGCAAAGGCCCTGGGGCAGAGACTTGCTGAATGTTCCAAGGAACATGGTGAAGGCCAGTGTGTTGGAGTGGAGCGGGAAGAGAGGATGGTGTGCTCGCTTTGGCAGCACATACAATGAAACCTAAAGATACAGAGAAGATTAGCATGGCCCCTGCGCAAGAATGACATGGAAATTCGTGAAGCATTCCATATGAAAATGTTTTTAAAAAACAGGATGGGGCAAGTTCAAGGGAAGGAATGTCTGATGCAAGTGGAGGGGGGCCTGAGGGAGCCCCTCTGTCCCCTCACCTTCCATCTGTCTCTGGCCCTCACTACATACTGGGGCGAGAAAAGGCCTTGGCCTGGGAATCGGGGCCCAGTGGCCCCTCACACTGCGCCAGTCACTTGATACACGTTAGGTCTCACCCTCATTCCTGTCCCTGCCTGAGGAGGAGAAAAGAGGCCCATCTGAGCCCAGACGAGGCGGACTCCCGGGGAGAAGGGGGTGAGGTGCGTCTGGCTCCTACGCGCTCTCCTGCTCCGTTTCCCCATTCGTAACCTGGGTAGTGAACTGGGTCAGTGGTTCTCCACCCTCTCAGGCCTGACACCTTTTAAAACTCACGATCGTGTTAATAACAGGTCCTTTACTCTCCCGAAGAGAGTTCACAGATAGTATCACCTACCTACCTACATGCACAATATTGTTATGGTACAGAGTGCAAGAAACGACCACTTGAAGACCAAATTGAGCCGAATTGTGAGTCTTTATTAGCTGGCCAGCGACCACCCCTGCCCTGTCAGAGTACAGGTACAGAGAATGGTGACTAGCCGAAAAAGCAAGGGGGTCTTATGCTATTCTAAGATGGGCTACGTGACATGAGGCACAGGGAAGTGGGACACAGACGGGAAGTGGGACAAATTACATCACACATTCCATAACCGTGGGGTCCGGAACCTGCCTTGGACCACCTACTCCGGTTACGAGCGACTGATCATAATCCTTAAGCAAGCAGGTTTACAGAAGCAGATAGCATTAGTTAGGTTAAGGACCATTCTTTCTCCAGTTAAGCAAGCACAGTAAAACTTCAACCATAGGCAAGGCAGCTGGAAGGTTTAAACAATCAGTTATAAGAAACAATCAG
>CAUYSK010091215.1:0-17852 GCA_963575035.1 Avahi laniger | reverse complement strand
AAAAGCACTCCAAAAATGCTTATTGAAAAAAACGAAATATATTACAACATAAAATTTCACTTAATTGAAATCATTTCTCCTGCTAGATTAAAATTATTTCTTTTACACTTCACACTCATAATGTATTCCATGAGCACACACGCACTAATTTTTAAATAAGTGTGCATTCTTCAGAAGCTTTGAAACATCTGTATACTCTGCAGAGCAACTGCGTTGGCGGGTAGAGAATCGTAGAGTGTAGGATTAACAGAGAACATGGGAAGTGAAGGTAAAGCATCTCTGAGAATAAAACAGAGAGTAAACAGAGCTCTGCTTTTAAAAGCGCCATTTCCAGACGACTTCACGGGCATGCGGCCATCGAACACACTGAGCTGGAGGAGGCTGTAAAGACAGCCCAATCCTCTCAATCCTCCAGTGAGAAAACACAGGTAATGAAGAGAAGGTATAACAGCTTTATTGAGATATAATTTACATAAAAATTCATCCATTTAAAATGTAGAATTCAGTGGTTTCCAGCATACGGACGTAATTGTGATGGTTGTGCGACCATCACCATTTTGAGATTTTAGAATAGTTCCAACACCCCATGAGGAAACTCCATAATCAACAGCAACAGCCCCCGCTGTCCCTAACCGCCATCCCCTCACAGTCTCTAACCTGCTTTTCTGTCTCTGCGATTTGTCTATTCCGGACATTTATGAAAATGAAATCATGCAAAGCATGGTGTTTTGTGGCCGGCTTCCTTTACTTAGCAAAGTGTTCCCGAGTGCCATCCATGTTGTAGCATGAACTAGTGCTTCATTCCTTGCTGCCGCCAAGTCACATTCCTTCCTCTTCAACTTTTTGGAAAAGCGTGTGAAGAATTGTTATTAATTATCCTTTAAATGTATTGTAGAATTCACCAGTGAAGCCATCTGAGCCTGGGGTATAACTATGAGAATTTTTAAAAATTACTAATTCAGTCTCTTTACTTATTCTATGTTGACTTAGATTTTTTAAATTCTTCCTGAGTCGGTTTTCGTAGTTTGTATCTTTCTAGGAATTTGTCCATTTCATCCAAGTTATCTAATTTGTTCACGGTATTCCCTTAAAACCCTTTTTATTTCTATGAGGTCAGAAGTAATGTCCTCTCTTTCATTCCTAACTCTAGTAATTTGAGTCTTCTCCTTTTTTCTTGGTTAGTCTACCTAAAGGTTTGTCAATGTTACTGATCTTTTTAAAGAATCAACGTTTGGTTTTGTTGACTTTTTTCTAGTCCCTATTTCACTTATTTCAGCTCTGATCTGTATTATGTCTTTCCTTCTGCTTTCTTTGGGTTTAGTTTGTTCTTCTTTTGCTAGTTGTTTTTGAGGTGGAAGTTTAGGTTTTTGATCTGAGGTCTTTATTCTTGTTAATGTAGACATTTATAACTCCAAATATCCCCCTAGCTAAGAGCAGAGCTCCATCTCCTAAGTGCTAAATTTTCACTTTCATTTGTTACAAAGTATTTCCAAATTTCCACTGGGATTTCTTCTCTGACCCATTTTTTATTTAGCTGTGTTTTCCTTAATTTCCACATATTTGTAAATTCCCCAAATTTCTTTGTATTACTGATTTCAAATTCCCTTCCAGGTGGTTAGAGATCACCTTTTATATTTGTAACATTTCAATCATTTTCAATTTATTGAGGCTCGTTTTGTGGACTAACACACGCACTACCCTGGAGTATGTCCTGTGTGCACTGGCGAGAACGTGCAGCCTGCTGTAGCTGAGCGGAGTATTCTGCAGGTGTCCGTCAGGTATAGCTGCTTTACGGTGCTGTTCAAGTTTTCTACCGACTTCATCTTCTGCTTAGTTATTCTGTCCATCGTGAAGTTTTAAAGTTTCCAACTATTATTGCTGAATTGTCTATTTCTCCCTTCAATTCAATCAGATTTTGTTTCATGTGTTTTGGGGCTTGGTTACTGGGTGTGTATATAATTACTGTGTCTTCCTGATGGATTAACCCTTTCATCATTTTTAAATATCCTGTTTTGTCTCTAGCAAAAATCTGTCTTCAATTCTGTTATGTCTGATATTACTATGGCCACTCCAGCTCTCTTTCGGTTACTGCTTGCATACTACATTTTTACATTCTTTTCCTTTCAACCTATTTGTGTCTTTAAAGCCAAAGTGTATCTCAGTGATATCATATAGTTGGATAGTGATTTTTTTATCCCTTCTGCCAATCTCTGCCTTTTGATTGGAGTGTTTAATCCATTTATACTAATGAATAATTAATAATTAGTAAAATTATTAAGGTAGGATTATATTATCCTACTTTATATTATTAATAGTATTATAAATAAGATGATAAGATGGGATTTAAATCTACCATTTTAATTTTTGTTTTCTATATGTCTCAGGTCTCTTTTTTTTCCCTATTTCTCCATTACTGCCTTTTAATTCCTTTGTTTATTCTTTTACTATATTTTGGAGTTATTTTCTTAATGATTACCCTGGGGATTACAGTTAACTTCCTAACTTAAAACAAACTACAAACTAGTTTGCATTAATACCATCTTCATTTCAATAGCACACAAATATTTTGGTCTAGAGCTCTGTTCTCTTCCTTTGTACTATTGCTGTCACGCAAATTTTACCTCTAAATATTATAAGCCCATCCACACAGTTTTGTAAGTGTTTTATCCAGTTGTCTTTTAAATCAGATAGGAGAAAAAATGAGTTACTAACAAAAATACATTTATACTTTTACCTACGTAGTACCCTTTATGACACTTTTTATTTCTTTGTATGGATATTTCAGCCTGAAAATATGCCTTTAGCGTGTCTTGTAGAGCAGCTTCTAGTAGTGAGGAATTCCCTCAGTATTTGTTTACTGGGAAGTCTTTTAATTTCTCCTTCATTTTTGAAGGGGAATTTCCCTGGTAATTTCCTGGTAAATTTCCTGGTAATCATTGCTTGACAGTATTTTTCTTTACACTTTGAATATATCATCTCAGTGTCTTTAGTCTCCATGGTTTCTGTTGAGATATAAGCTGTTAATCTTATAGAATCTTAACACCTTGTATGTGATGCATCTTTTTGGTTTTTTAAAAAGATTCTTTGTGTGTGGTCTTCATGTGGTCTTTGTGTGTGACTGAGTATGATGTATTTGGAGGTGGATCTCTGAGTTTATTCTACTTGGAGTTTGTTAAACTTGTTGATGTGTATAATTGTTTTCCATCAAATTTTGGAATTTTTTGGCATGATTTCTTTAAATTTTTAAAAGATATTCTATCCGTTTCCCTCCTCTCCTTTTAGAACTTCCGTCATGTGTATATGGTCACACGTGCAGCTCTTTAGGCTCTGTACATTTTTCTTCATCTTTTTTTCCTTTCTGTATTTCAGACAAGGTAATTTAGATAATTTCCATTGACCTGTCTTCAAGTCCACTGATTATTCTCCCTGCTCAAAACTTATTCAGCCTCTCTAGGAAATTTTTCATTTCAGGTTTTCCATATTTCAACTCCAAAAAATTTATGTGGTTCTTTTTAATAATTGATATCTCTATTGATATTCTCTAGTAAGATATCATTCCTATAATGTACTCTAATTCTTTAGATATGGTTTCCTTTAGTTCTTGGAACACATTTATAATAGCTATTAATAATTTAAAGTCTTTATCTAGTAAGTCCAACATCTGAGCTTATGGACAATTTCTATTGATTGTCTTTGGTTTCCCTTTTCACGAGCCATACTCTCCTCTTTCCTTCCTGCTTCTTTGCCTCCTCCCATCACTTTCTCCTTCCCTCCCATTCTCCCTTTTTGAAAACTTGACATTTAACACAATATAATGTGACAACTCTGGAAATCAGAACTCCTCCCTGCTTTTGTTGTGTTTAGTGATTTTCTTGCACTAATTTTGTGAATTCTGTATTCTTGCCGTGTGAGGCCACTGAAGTTTCTGCTCAGTTAGATAATCATTAGTTAGCTAATGACTGGTCAGAGATTTCCTTAAGTGCCTTGAACCAAGAAGTTTCCCACACTTCCCTCATCGGCTGCGTGTGTGTGTGTGTGTGTGTGTGTGTGTCTGTCTATTTGTCTGTCTTGAGGAGTGCCTTCAACATCCTGGCAGTTCACTACTGTGCTTTAGCCTTCACTTCCTGTTTTGCAGGGCCTCAAGGTCACCTACAAGTAATCTTTTCAAATCTTTCTGGCACATGTACATGACCTTCTAGATCCCTGAAATACGTCAGAACTCTTCAAAGCCTGCTACAGACATTCGTTTCCCAGATTTTCCTTTTCAGGTTTTTTGGCCAGCCTCTTGTTTGCCCTAACTGGTGTTACTGCCTTGGGAAGCTTTTATATTAAATAATTATTGCTGATGTTTTCAACCAAGGCTTTAAGGATAATGCTTTCCTCACAGAGATAGCTCTGAGTCAGGTCAAATAAAGACAAGATTTGTGAATGGGAATTTTCCAAGGAGTTTCCAGACAGGTCAAATAATGACAATGACTGGTCTTTTTTAAGAATCTCCAAACCTGTTCTTCCCTCTTAGCGGTTTCTAGGCTCCTGGTTTTCACAGTTACTGAGGCTGTAAGACTGTTGGTCTTCAAGGATAGGTGGAACTGGGGAGAAAGGGAGGAAGAGAGCAAGTGAAAACCTCTCAAAGCAAAGACTTCACTTTGCATCACAAGGCAAAGCAGTGAACAAAGCTCATTGTTCTTACTGAGCTTCAGTCATTTTTGTATAAATGTTCCTTGGATTGTTGCACCCTTTAGTTAATTTACCAGTGTTATTATTGCTTTTATGGAGAAGTAGATTTGTGGAAGTTCCTACTCTGCCATTCCAAAGGTGCTTCCTCTGGCCAAGAGAATTTAACTGACTTTTTCAAGGTCAACAGCCAGTTGATAACTGAGTCTTTATAAGAACCTGAGTTTTATGCCAAATTTGGTGACCTTTCTGCTATATTAAAAGTTATAAGAAGTTACCTTCATCATATTCAAGTTTATATATGAGTGCAACTTCTAGGGGGAAAGAACTCATGAGAAAATTCACGATGTCAATAAAAAGCAAGTTTGGAATTTTCAGATAATTATGCTAATACAAGACTGAAACAGCTTCTTCAGCATTCAAAACAAGCCACAAAGAATTTAAAGGAGAATAGAAAAAGGAACCTCTGAGTGCTAAGCTGAGTTCCGCCTGTTGGACATGGATGTATGTAAACACACACACACTCAAATGCACTCAAATGATAACTGCAAATCATAGAACTGCAGTGTGTCCAGCAACCACCATTCTATATATTATAAATCAGGCCAAACAGAATGATAAGAATGCACATCACTGGCAAACAGAGGAATTGTGAAATTAACTGCACATTTCCTAGTTGAGTAACATCGAAGCTCAAATAACATTATCCCATTTGTTCATTCTGCCAAACATTTAATGGTTTACTAGGTGCCCAACAGTTCATATCGGAAGAAATGCTGACTGCTCCTTAGAATTGTACTGGAGGCCAGAGCAGGTGAGGACCCCTGGCTAGCTTGCATCTACTCTAGTAACAATGATTCAATAGTTACCATTTCTCCAAAAAAGCAGCTCAAGTATTGGAAAAGCTTGATGATCTCAAAGCAGCTCTGGGCTCCTGCTACCTACCTTGACTCTCGTTACAACTCATGACTGGCTGAGCCACTAACTAACTTCCCATCTCTGGATTTGCTGCTGAGCAGACTTTATTCTGGTTCAGGATATTTGATATTTGGTGCTTCCCTCACAGACCTCAGCCCCATTCTCTGGGTGGTCTTGAGTAGCCTGGTGTGACGCTTTCACTCCTTTACCCCATCCGAGAATGACAAGCCTCCAAGAATCCCATCTGATCATGTCTCCTTCTTCAACAACACTTCCTTTTCCTGTGATATGTGTTTTGACACTTCACAATAGATATTTTCATTAAAAGAAATCTAGAACCACCATGCATTTCTTTTTTTAACAAGCTTTAATTGAATAGCTATTATCGAGGTGGCAAAGACAGTCTCTGCCTGCCTGGAGCTAACACTGCAAAAGAGAAAACAGAGGCTGCAAGGACACTGGCTTAGCTGGAGGGGACTCGCCCAGGGGCCCAAGTGTTCTGACTTCTGCTCTGAAGGAGATTTTTCTTCTCGTTTTTTGCTTGTTACAGAATATACCTGGCTTTTGGCCCCATTGGTCCCTGAATGCAGGAGAGAGCAAACTCTGTGCAATTCTTTCTGTGTCTCCTGCTCTTTCCTCTGGTCTCTTGACCAGATACGGTGGGCCTGCAGCAGGCATGGACACGTCAGCTACTCGTTCAGTTTAAAATCAAGGTGGCTACACCACATTTCTAAACCAGGCAAAACACTCTTATGTCTTCACTGAGATAGATATCTTCACAGCAAATTAAAGAGGAATGAATGAAAGTGTTAAAGTTAGGGGAAATATTTCAGGATGCCTTGTGGCAGTGAGTTATGTCCTGATGGCTCTCGACGGCAGAAGGAGCCACTTGGCAGGCAGCTGACAGAGAGATGCTGGCTCTTTATGTATAAGACATAAAAACCTCTCTAACAATGGCCACTGCTGCACACACCATCTTCCCACGAAAGGAAAGCGCTGTTCCGCCAGCTGTCACAGGCACACGGACGGTGGCAGCAGCAACTGCAGATCTTGGAATCCTACAGACAATGACAGACAGTCGCTAGCAAGTAACTATCAGTCTCATCTCTGGAAGCCAAAGACAACCGCAGAACTAAGGAGTGTTTTAAAACCATGGCTTACATTTTGGTTTTCAAAAATGTGTCTAAAACAAAAATATGTCTAGCCAAATTCATCAAGTGACACAAGAAACATTCTGTGCTCCTGATAAGTTTCAGTACCACAGAGAATGTTAAGGGAAAGTCTCAAAACAAACACAGCCCACCACAGCAGTGCAATGTGGCAAACACCGAAGCGACCCGTTCATTCCCGGACAGTAAGTGAATCAGGACACTCATATAGAACACACTTTCCTGTCTACACCAGGAGCTTGTAATCTAACGAAAAAATACGCATGTAAGTAATGAATAATGACCCACTCTGTCTGCTGCAGCGGGAACACAGGCCAAGTGCCCTAAGAACGCTGGGTGTCAGGAGCTCTCCCTCAGCCACCAAAGACCCGTAAGTTGTATTTGGGGACAGTTAAGGGAAGAAGGCCCTGCAAGTACGTCACTGGCTCTGAGGACATCCCTCGAGCACGGAGGAGAGACACAGAGAGGCAGACAAAAACGGAGACAGAAAGAGACAGAAAAAGAGGGAGGGAGAGGGGTGGAAAGCGAGGCGGTGAGAAGCGGTGTGAGCAGAGGGGGAGGTCCCAGACGCCACAGGGCGGGAGTGAGCACAGACAGAGGGAACCACAGGGGAACCTCCCAGAAGCTCCTCCGGGCTCCGCCCTTTCCTGGCTGGACAGGAAGAGCTAGTGCCTGTGCCTCCGTGGAAGTCGTGTAGTGTCAGAGGCCTGGTGGGTTTTTCAGGATCTGATTTGCTTTTTTAGGAAGAAAATTCTGGTAGCAGGTTGGAGGGCGCATGGGAGAGCCTGGAGCAAAGGTGGCCTTGGCAGACTCCGTTGGACCCCGCAGCTGGCCACACAACAGGCAGGAGCGGGAAAGGCAGGAGCCACAGCGCCAGGCCCGGCCCCAGGAACTGTGGGAGGAATTCGCCCCGAGCAGGGGATGCTGAGGAATGCAACTCGGGGACTGGTCGTATGTTGCCTTCAGGCTGGGGCGACCTAATGACTTTGGGCCTTGTGACGTCTGTGTGGAGGGCAGGAAGGGGGAGAAGCTGACGACGTGGGGCTGTGACAGGGTGACATGGCCCTGTCCTGCAATGGGGAGGCACTGAGTTAATCGGGTTAGAGTCGCCATGGAACCAAAAGGACCCAGGAACCAACTAGAGGGGGTGCCACAGGAGGGCCTGGGAGGGTTCCCGCTTGGAAGATGGAGCAGTCACTGACCCCATTAAGGGCCATGACAAAGAAACTCGACATTGCATTTATTGCACAGCTAATGAGCCTGCTATGGTTCTAGGAAAATTACACCTACTTTAGCCTTTACAACAACCCAACGATACTCAAGTATTTGAAAGGTAAGATGTAGCCTGGAATATGAAGAGAATGGACTAAAATAGCTTGGAATAAAGAGGATTAGAAATAGCGGGATGATAATAAAATCAACTGTTGATATACAGAAATGCACACATTTGGAAACAAAAGCAATAGCTAACTTTTTTTCATGTGTCAAACACCGTGCTAAGCCCTTTATATATATTCTCTTATTTAATCCTCAAAATGAGGTCAATACTTTTGCTAACCACCCCCCCTTTTTTTTTCCATATTGGAGATCAGGGCTGGTAAAGCAGGAAGCTGGGGTCTCAGCCCTCACCTCTGGCTCTTTCACTTGGCCACAGGATACAGACACGGGCATCTGTCCCTGGGAGAAGGAGGACCTCTGAAACAACCATGCTGCATAAGGCTGCCAGCATGCGGGGCAGGGACATCAGGAGCAGTGCAGAGAAACAGACACATCCAGTGAAGCAGACACCACGGGGCAGATCAGGAGCCCAAGTCCTCCTACAGACGCCTTCCAGAGATTTACGAGTTTCCATCACAGGAAACAAGAAGTCTCTGTGCGGAGACTCCTGAGTAGTCAGATGTAGCCAGATTACTTTGCTGTAGTTTTACAAGCTATTTACCTTTCATTAAGTTCAACGTTCTGCTAAGGAACAGAGTATTATTAAACTTTCACATTGAAAAGTCCTTCCATTAAACATGCACAATTTAGGCCATGTTCAGCAGTGGGCCATTTTTATGACTGGTTATTCAAGATTGTTCCACTGATCTGAATCTCTATGTGCAACGCATGCAAAAGTGGTTTGTAGCATTTTCTTCTTTCATGAAATACTAGCTTAAAAATTAGCATTGTTACTGGGATTAAAATTCAGAAAATCTTAGGGACATGCAAACTGATATGATGAAATGATAGTTACTATATAGAATAGAATTTTAAATGAGCATCCAATGCTAATTGTCAGTGTGATTTCAGTACAGTGCTTTGAAATGAATGTCTTTGTTTAGTCTAATTTAGAGGTAAGTTATTTAAGTAAAATTCTGCAGTTTTAATTGTTTAATGGTAATTGAAACAACAACAATCAGTTCATAATATTCAAAACTTTAAGTGAATTTTCTAACTGTGGTTTGTGTTCTTCTGCCACTTTGTTTCAGAGAAATGTCAGAATTGCTCTCCCCACATAACAGCAATAATGTTGAACCTCGTAAGATTAAAAGGAACATAACTTCCTATAGGACTCACTAGTTAATAAAAATGTTCTATTAACTGTCATATTTAAAGGCTATTCTTTACTGCTTTCCAGAGGAGTATGCTCGACGGATGTTACTTTTTCTAAATTATCGAGAGTGGGAAGATTAGAATATTAACAACTTAGGTTGACCAGATGTTTAAAAGACCACGTAAGCTTATTGGCTACATAAGTTCATAAGAGAGGTTTAAATAGATAAAGCAAAAGTTTCTGAGCAGAGTTGATGCAAAAGACTGGACCATGGTTGTTTCGTTGGAACACTAGTGTGGCTTTTTATCATTTAGTTTCCTATGATATTGGCAGAAATAAAGGTAAATAAATTTTTAAAAAACCACTACAGTGTAAAGTAGAAAATGTTTGAAACTAATTCCTCCATATTGTTTTTAAAGTTTACATAAAATGCCAAAAAATGCATTTAATATTATAATGTATTTTCACTCCTGAGAAAAGATACACAATATATTTTTAAGTCATTGTAAAATTTTACTTTGCATAGTACTCACCCAATCAACAGGTTTCTGATAGTCTATTATTTCAGAGTGATTTATTTCCTTCCAAAATTAAATATGTATATAAGAATAATATAGTTTTTTGTGGGTTTTGTTCTCCCATTAATTACATTGAGCATATAGTTATGAGCAATAATTATTTATTTAGGCAGCTTGCCTATTCATTGGTATCTATCCATCCACAAAAACCATGAGTGCAAACTCAACGATTACTAAATAAGATCTGATTACTAAAACAAGAAGACTCAGCAGTTTAAGCATGAAAACAAAGCTCATGAAATTGTGTATTGTGTATCCTCAATAAAGAAGCAGCTATGTGGCAGAAAATCAGTTATTTTAATATTTACTATTTATGAAAGTAATCAACCAAAAAAATACTAAAACCAACTTAAGCTGCTCGATTCATTGCCGTTCAAATGGACACTGTTTCGAGTCCATGCAGCACGTCACTGTGTTCCTCAGTGTCCCCTGACAGAGACTCTCGCCTTGGTCAAACTTTAGATGGCGCTCCTGAGCCCTCTTCTGAAGGACGCCTCGTTCTTGGCCTTTTCGAGAAGAGCCTTGCCTGGCCCACTGTAGCGAGAATCCCGCCACCCTGACGTCTCCCCTCCCAAACCGCCCGGCTGTCTGCCCCCCGGTCCTGCTGCGTGCAGAGTTGAGTAGGGTCTCCCTCCCCTGTTGCTATAGTCTTGACACCGGCCACAGTGGTCCTGAATGAAGCCTTCAGAATGATCTTAACATGTGTCAGGATAATTTTTTCTTTAACTCTCCCCCTTCTCTTTTGTTCTGGTTTTAAACTGTTGTTAGTCCGGGAGCAAATGTGGGCACAGGCAGTCCGGAACATATGCCTCTCTCCACCTTCCAGCTGGCAACTTAACATCCGTCCCTGCAGGTCACACGGGTCCCGATTCATACTTTTCATATTTTTACATTAAAGTAAAAGCAAAGCAAATATATGGAGTAAAATGCATCACTAACTCATTTCCTATATGATGTCTTATAGCTACATGCCCACTTTATACATGTGAAATGGATAATAGTCTCTAAAATCTGTTACATACCACTGTTTTCTCCCAAGACAGGAAAAAGTTCTGATTTTGCAGCATTGACCCAGCAGTATGAACGTAAGCAAATTCTCAGCAAATGCGAGCTGCACAACATGATCCGAAGGAGGAAACAAACCCGTGGCTGCCATGGACTGCCACATGCCGGGTTAGATACCATCAACCATTAACAGAAGGAAGTGGCCAAATTTATTTTCCAATTATACGTTCAGTTCTCAAGTTTCAGTTTATTTATTTTTTTTTATCGTAGATTTAGTCAGAACCAAGCACACAGGCTTTGTACAGTCAGCCCACATGTGTTGAAATTGTTGTGTGGCGTGTGTTGGGAACAGAGATCTAGAGGCAGGGATGAGAGCCGTAGATAGTAATGATGTTCACAAGCTTGAGACCTGAATGGAGACTTATCAGTAAATCAACAAAGAAACAAAGCCAGTCTCACCTTGTCTTCCTTCACAAGAATTTCCACTGCCACGAAGCTCATGATGGGGGTTTTTGGAGGCGGCTACCGGGCTGCCGCAGTGGCGGGCTGGAGCTCCTCAACTGGAATTCTTTGTTCTCACGGAATAATCGCATCACATCGTCAGTCTGCTTAATAGCCTGATTCTCCTCATCACTCTCTACCCGCGTTTTTAAAAAATCACAGCAATTTACTAGTTGAGTGGTTACTATGGATCAGATGCTCTCATGTTCATTGTTTCATACTCACAACTTTTCCAGTTATTGAGAGATATTATTGTTATTATTACAGAGGAAGAAACAGGCTCCGAGTGGTGGAGCATCGTGTCCTGAGTGATGGCTGGGAAGAGGCAGAGCCGAGGTCCACGCTCAAGCTGGCTACATGTCAAAATCCAGTATGTTCTCTGCTTTGCAGCCTCCCACGTTTTCACTCTTAAATGAAAGATAATGACACTTATTAAAATACCTCTTAGGTCTTCTTCCTGGCATTCCAATTCCTGCCAGAAGCTATATTTTATTTCTGATTCAGTTCTCGCAAGTACTCTTCTTTCCAACAGTATGCTCTTTTACTTTCTAAAGAACATACTGAATTTTGCTATTTACAGTTCTGAGATTTTAAAACTGACAATCTAGAAAGAGATTTCACGTTACCAATTAGTTTTCGCTGGATCTTGAGTTTATTACCTTTTCAGAGGTATCACCCAGATCTGGCTCAGATACGATTCTAAAACACTATATCCACTTGTAATTGAAAACAAAGAAAAATTTTAAAATAAATAACCATTAATTTAAAAAAAGGGAGGTAGAGTAAAAAGATAATACTGTAGTGAGACTACAGATAAATATTAATATGTTATGTTTATAGATTGATAGTTTCTCATCAGCACACAAGCTCTACATAATTAAAACATGCCCTCCTCTATGCCCACAATAAACCACTTTCTAAGTGTCCTGTAGGCCAAGGCTGTGAGCAAGGGAAGGCCACACATACGGCAATCTGACAGGGCGGAGACATCTACCTGGACACCTATGTGAGTTTCCAGCGTGTCTGAGAGAGAACTGCTATCAAGCAGCTTATCACGAAATCCCAGACGCAGTGGACCTCTGGCAGTAAAAGTGAGGAAAAGAGTCAAAAAAGGTCCGATGGAGACGGCGGAGCAGAGCCCAGCAATGTGGGAGGCCGGGGGTGGATCTGGGGCCACCAGTGGCAACCTGCCTATTACCTAGAGAAAGTCACGTGCACAGAGAAGTCGGGCCCTGGCAGCAGGACAAGCAGAGAAGGGCAGTGCTGACGGCACAGAACTCCCGGTTCTGGTCAACCAAATACGTGTGCCCAAAAATTCCATCTTGTGCATTCTGCTTTGACAAGGGTGCTTGTCACTGGCAACCAGAAGGCTCCCAGATAATAGTTGGCCATCCTAGTTCGTTGTTTCAGCTATGACAATTACAGCTGTGCAACTGGATCAAAGGTGATGACGCATAAACACAAGGCAGGCGGTGCTACCGCTTGGCAGTTGTGGGCTGCAGGGTGGCATCTCCCATCTCGCCTTTCACAGCACTGTCCCCAGATTCATACCCTTGTCATCACCAGAGAGCTTTCTGGAAATGCAGGACCTAAGGACCCCTAAGACTTACTGATCCTGACGTGCTTTATAGCAAGACTGTCCAGGAACCTGCATGCACAGTGAAGCCTGAGGGACACTAAGGTGGGTAGCTTGGAATGCTGTCAAAGTGAAAATAATACATATTTTCTCAAAAACATTCTCAGACACCCCAGAATAATGTGTAAATTCCCATGATTCCAAGGACCTCAGGTGAACGAATGATATTCTAGGAGAATGTATGCATTCCCATTTATCCTAAACTGATAGACCCTTAAAAATCAGGCATGGGGATGATCTTAGGCAGTTCGAGCTGCTGCAACAAACTACCATAAACCGGGTGGCTTACAAACAACATCTTCTCTGTGTCTTCACATAAGGAAAGGCCACGGGAGCCTTCTGGGGTCTATTTTACAGGACGCTACTACTACTCATGCGGGCTCTGTCCTCATGACCTAGTCATTTCCCAAAGCCCACCCCCTAAAACCATCACGGGGGGTTAGGAATTCAACGTTTGAATTCTGGGGGTTATAAGCACTTAGGGGTCTAGAGCATATAGGTTAAATAAAATATGTATACTATGCACATGCACTGTGGAAAGGAGACCTCTATAAATCAAAAGGGTGTTTCCTTTTGTGGTGACTGTCTTAGGAGGGGGGAGAGAGAAAGATGCGACCTCTCATCAGCGAGCCTCGTGTAAACGCCTGGGGCACGTGCGCACACGTGGCCTTCATTCGCTGTTTTTAACCACCTTGTCTAAAGGCGTTAAAGAACACATGTGCTGTGGCCACCACAGAAGGGCTATTGATCCAAATGGCTCTGCACTGCAAAGTCACAACAGTCGGAATGGCAAGATCCACCGCGACACATCTGTTTTGGGGGCATCTGTTTCCCTACAACTCTTCGTCTGGTTGTATGTCATTCAGTATCTTTGTTGATCCACTGCAGATTTTTTTCTGTTTCTCACTTACTGTCTTCTACTCATTCCTCCTTCTTAGTGGAAGCTTTCGCTTCTGTTTAGAGGCATATAGTTATAGTCACACAAAATGTGTTTCTTAGGGTCCTTGCCCTCCAGAGACAGAAAAGGGCCAGAAAAAATGTGTTAGCAGAGGGGAGAGATGGAGGGGTCCTGCCCGGCAGAGGCGCCTGCTGTCTCTGCTCACGTGGGTTCAGAAACTCATGGTTTCTTGCTATTAAATCTCCATTTTCAGATATTATCTTCTGAGGTCATAATCCAATCCAGAGCAAGAAAAACAACAGCCCTACTGGAACAGAGGCACGTGCGTGTGGAGGCTTATGTGCCCCGCCAGCCTTGGCCCAGGCTCCTCCTCCCAGAACGCCTTCCCTCTCTCCCACTAGTCACTTCCAGTGCAGCCGGAGCTGTCACCTGCTCACCAAGCGCGTTCCAGTTATCTACTGCTACACGGCGGACCACAGCGTGGGTCAGGAATTCGGATGGGGTCGTCTCTGCTCATTGGTGTCGGGGTCTCAGATGATAGGGAAAAGGCTGACCTCACGGGACTGCTGCTGGAGTGCCCACCCATGGACTCAGGAGGCTGCACTCTTGCAAGGGCCCCGGTTCCAGAGCAAGCCCTCCAGCAAACAGTGCCACCCGCCCACGGGGCTGCCTCAGGCTTCCCCCTCACCCTGTGGGTTACAGCGGTCAAGGCAGCTCCAGGTTCCAGAAGAGAGGCTCAGCTCCAGTGCTGAAGGACAAGAAGATCAAAGAGTTAGCCACCACGCTCCAGAGCCAAAAAGGAGAGGTGCTGTGGCCTGACAGATCTGGACACAGTGCTCCTCCGGCGAGGTCCCTTCTACCGCAGGACTCATCCCGGCCTTCGGTAGGTTTACTCACATTCTCTGTAGACCACAGGCTCCTGACAGACTTACTCATGCTCTTCTCCCTCGTTCTTACTGCACTGCGGGGCTCATAGTACTCACTGATCGAATAGTTCTTGAATGAATTGTCCTACAATATTGACCGATGGTTCTCAGTCTCTTTCATATGCATTGAATTATGCCGAGTCATCTCTCTAGCACGTGCTCACTCACAGACTGTGCTCAGCTGAGGCAGAGCTTCCAGCTAATGTCTTCAAGACATGCTGCATAACATGTAGCCAAGATTACCCAACAACCTTCTGGAGTTTTAACATAACCCTACCCCATAAAATATCCCTTACAAGCAGAAAATTCACTTTAGTGATTTACGAATGTCCTGAATATGTCATACATTTCCCTACTGAACATTCTCTCTGTACTCAATTTAAGAAGGAGGGCAATCTGATATTTTAATATCAATAAAGCAAATTGACTTATAAAAAGGGTACAGCATTCTTGGATCTGCAGTGACTGACAGTTCAGGCAATAGGCAATACCCAGACACATGTAATTTTATAAAATTTGAGTTGAAAATGCAGTATTGTATTATCGTGGATATAGTTTTCTCTTGGGTAAAAAGTGTTAAGTTTAAAATTACTGTAGGTTTTAGTTGGAGATCATTTGATTCCAGTTTCTTTTGCCCCAAGATGAGTTCTTCAGCCGTACATAGTTGGTGCCCCAGCTGGTGCCACGTAGCTGTGCACACCACTAACGTCACACGGGGAATGCTTTCTTACGTTCACATGTGTGCTCAGCCTGGAATGCCAGGAACTACGGGACGTTGCAGAAAACCTCCTTGTGTGCTGAGTCCAATAATGCGTAATGCTGTTACTGACAGAGAATGAAGTGGTTTAGAATAGCTGTCCTTAGGGGAGAAATATGTAATAGAACAAAAACTGAAAAACTTATCCCTGCTAGATGCTTTTGATTGGCCTTCTGGAACATTCTCATTCCTTTAAAACTTAGTGGAGTTTACCCAAGCAGTATGGAGTCAGAAGTCAAAAAGATAATACAGGATACTCTGAACTTCACTTTTTTCCTATTTATGCATTATTACAACTATGTCATGTAGAAATATACTCTACTATCTTTGATATGCATAAAAGAGGGTAAACTAATGGAAAGCCATTACTGAAATATGATACAGCTCTGAACTTGGGGGAAAAGAGATTTCTATGCAACCACGAGAAATTCCACAGGTAATAGGAATTCCTAACTAAAGGGGCTTAATTAGCCAAACAGTTGAGTTCCTAACACTAGCATCACCACAAAACAACCAGCAATGTGTTTAATAAGGTTTAGAAGGAATCTCATTGGGAAAGAACTATTAAAATGGAATTGAAACATTTTAAATCAGCAGTGCTAAAATTGTGCTTTTTAGATAGATCTGGAGATTCAGTTTTTGAAATTTTAAAGTAATGACTGTCCCTCTCTTCTGAAAGATAAACTCTGAAAAAATATTTTCTCTCTCAAAAAAATCAATTATAAATGTAAATTAGCAGGCATTTGTTAATAGAGTATTGCATAATATAAATACTCAGAAATCTCTGGTCAACAAACTCTTAGTTTAGCAAACTGTAAAGTTTTATGAGAGCAAAAACATTAACAGACTTTCCTTTTTATTCTAGCAAGAAGTGGACATACTTGATAAATACTTTTACCTTCTCTGTCCACTCTTGAGAAGACATTTTAATGAGACATCACTTTCCTATTTGCTAATATGTGAAAGACCCATGTAAAAACACTAAGGAACCAAACTGCATATGTTACCAGTCAAAAACTATTTCTCCTTGATAAATTATGCTTTTTCATTATTTTTGTGAATTCTTAACACAGATCAGCATATACACTCATACTAGAATCTCAGTCATGGATTTTGTCTGCTTCTTTCACATTTGTTAGAAGGGCAATGTAAAATCATAGGAAGCAGCAAAGTAACCTTGGGGCCTTCAGACAGTCCATAAATACTACATGGAAAGCACGACAGTCGCATGGCCTGGTTAGTGTACTCCTCTCATCATAGTCGATCTTAGCATCTTTCATTTCTTTTTACATGAGCGTCTCTCCTAATTGCATCAATATTGCAAAAAACAAGTACAGTATGCTTCTAGGAATAAAACGTGAAAGAATGCCCGAGCCCACAATAAATAGCATGCTTGTTCATTAGAGGTGCACATTTCAGGAGGCACAGAATTTTTCTCTGCAGTTAGAAACCATTATCCTGCATTGCTTCCCTTTACACTGTTACTGCAAATTTCATAGCATAGAATAATACATGTAGAAAAAAATAATATGTTTTCGTATCTAAAACAATTAAAAACACAAAGCGAGTCATTTAACCTCTTTTTTTAGTAGAGAATATTATATTACTATTAAAATCAAAATATCTTCATATATATTTTTCACTTGTTGGAATAATTTAATCACCCCAAAATGTAATGTTTCTATGATCATAAAATTATCAAGGAACAACCAAGGCACATTTCAAATGTCAGCGATCATACATTTCTCTCAGGCAAATGTTCTCCAGTGAAAACCCCGGGCTTTAGACCTTTGGTGGAATTAAGCATTTTACACAGAACAACCTGTTTCTAGCAGGTACTTGATCACGATACTTTATACTCGGCTAAACCTCCCTCACTCTAAATCCAGATTCCACTGTTTTGGTTTTAACACAAACAATATAATGCTCATTGTTTGTACTGGCCAAAGGCCAAATTCATTAGACAATGCCTGAGGACATGCATATTTAAAGTATGTTTCAAAAGAACAAAGTGGAATTTTATCATTATGATGATTAACACAATAACTATTATTGATAAATGTATAGAGTTCTAATTTTATTGCACTTCACTTTATCGTATGTGCTTCGCAGATATTGCCTTTTTTACAACTTGAAGGTTTCTGGCAACTCTGCATGGAGTAAGTCTATCAGTGCCATTTTTCCAAAAGTACGTGCTCACTTTGTGTCTCTGTGTCACAATTTGGTGATTCTTGCAATATTGCAAACTTTATTATTA
>CAUYSK010091214.1:0-10942 GCA_963575035.1 Avahi laniger | reverse complement strand
GCCCACATCGCGCACCAGCTCAGTCCTGGGGTGCGACACGCAATGACTCTCCAGCTTGTGAGCTCACGGTCTTGTTCCAGCCCTCCGTGGCATTCCCTCACTGCTGGTCACCTGTGTTGGGTAACCACGTTTCCCCGCCTGCCTGCGAGAGGGCACGACTGGGGCTGATTCAACACTGTCCCTGGCATTACCTGGCTGGATCCTGGCATGTGGCAGCCTAAGATGACAAATATTTATTAAACATCTATCTTGTGCTGGGCAAAACTGGGGTGTAGCCCCGGGTCCCACTCTCCTGAGGTTGAAGAGTCCAGTGGGGGAGTCAGAGAGACCCACATCCAGACAGCAACAGCCCAGGATGGGCAGGGCTGGGATGAGGGGAGCCCAGGGTCCCCAAGCCAGCCAGAGAAGGGGCCTGGGAGGGTTTGTTAGAGGTGACAGACTCATGGGTGGATAAAATGGCCCACGCCTATAATCCTAGCACCCTGGGAGGCTGAGGGAGGAGGATCACTTGAGCTCAGGATTTTGAGACCAGTCTGAGCAAGAGTGAGACCCCGTCTCTACCAAAAAATAGAAAAATTAGCCAGCTGCAGAGATGCATGCCGGTAGTCCCAGCTACTCAGGAGGCTGAGGCAGGAGGATCGCTTGAGCCCAGGAGTTTGAGGTTGCAGTGAGCTACGATGACACCACTGCACTCTACCCAGGGTGACAGGATGAGATTCTGTCTCCAAAAAAAGGAAATTGAACCTTACTCCTCCCTTTCAAAAAAGAAAGAAAAGAAATAAAGAAACAAGTAAAACAGGGATGGGACAGGGAGCAACTGAGGCTATTTTAGCCAGGTCATCAGGGAAGGGCCCTGAGGAGGGGACACGGGCTGAGACCTGAGGTTGAGGAGGTGCCAACCCGGAGGAGCTGGGGAGACAGCACTCAGGAGCGCAAACGGCCCGTGGGCAGGCCCTGCAGTGAGACAGAGCTCAGAGTGTTCCTTCCACAAGCCCCACGGACACCGGTGCGCAGCAGCTGAAACCGCACCACAATGAATAAACACCAGCTCATCCCACAGGGCTGGGGACCCACGGGCTTCCCTAGAGGCAGCCCCCAGCCTCCGCGTCAGACTCCTTGGGTCGGATCACACCCTCGCCTGCACAGAGCCCTCCCTGGCTCCATCCAAAGTCCCCACTGTGGCCCGCAAGGCCCCACACAATCTGTCCCTGTCACCTCCCTGTCCTCGACCTCAATCTCCTCTCACTCTCTCTGCTCCAGCCACACCGGCCTCCTCGTGGAGACTCCAACGGGACAGGCATGCTTCTGTCCCCGGGCCTTTGCACTGGCTGTTTCTCTGTCTGCAATGCTCTTCCCCCAGACGTGTGCCCACGGGCTCCTTCCTCACCTCCCCAGATCAAACGTCACCCTGTCCGTGAGGTCGCCCTGAGCAGACGTGTATTTAACCTACTTGTCCTGTTTCCTGTCTGACTCCCTGGTCAGAATGTCAGCTCCATGAGGGCAGAGGTCCCTGTCTTGTCCACGGATGTCCCCCTCGGTACTGAGAACAGGGTCTGGCACGTGAATAAATAACGATTCAATAAATAAAAGGAAGAAGGGAAAGAGAGAAAGGAGGAAGGGGAGGAAAGACGGAAGAAACTGGCACTGCTGTGAGCTCACACGGCTTGTCAGCTGCCCCGGCTGAGAGGCAGGAGTGTTAACACTTCCCGTCTTCCCGGGTAAGACAGTGCCAGGCTGGGAAACTCAGGCCCAAAGGGACACTGGGTAGTACCCCTTGGAGGACAGGGAGCCAGGCTTCAGACTGCCTCCGAGGACCAGGATCAGAAGAAAAAGCCCCAGCGCCACCTGCTGGTGAGTGGCGTCATGCTGGTCGCGTCCACCTTGCTGACTTGAGGCTGGCGATGCCCGTGGCCAGGGGGCAGGAGAGGCGGCGGCCGAGGGGCATCCTGGCGGAAGCGCAGAGTCCACGGAGGCACGGCTGCAATCCTCTTTATTCCTGAGGCCCCGTGGGCACCCCGCCCGGTCAGTGCTATGCAGGAAGTCGGGGCTGCGCTGCCGGGGACCCGCCGTGCGTCGCTTTGTGCCTGCACACCTGCCCCCCAACTCCACAGCCAGCCAGGGCTCCCACCTCTCCAGGAGGGAGAGCTTCCCGGGCTCCATCAAAGCTGCATCCACCCCACAAGGGGCCTCTGGAGGGCAGGAGAGTCGGGGCCCGCCTCGACTCCCCATCCAGGCCTGGGCAGTGACTGGTCACCAGGTTCCCGATGACAGCTGCCCCCAAGCGCTAGAGGTACATCCTCCGGCCAAGCAGGGGTCTCACCACCCAGACGTCATCCACAATCTTCCCATCCTGTGAGGCACAAAAGCAGGGAAGGTGGTGAGAACAGAGAACCTGAACTCTGATGGCTTGGGTTCAAATCCCATCTCTGCCTTTGATTGGCCGTCCAACCTTGGGCAAGTTGCTAGACTTCTTTGAGCCTCAGTTTTCCTCGTCTAAAAAGCGAGGATGATAGTCATAGTACCCACATCATTGATGTTGTGGGAATTAAATGAGATAATATTTGCAAAGGCTTACAACAGAGCCCGGCACATGGCAAGGCCTGCGTAAGTGTAGGCTATGATTATTAGAGCACAAACCACCGTGTAGGCAAACCTTGGTTTATATTCCAGTGCATCTCTCTCTGAGCGGCCTTAAGCTCACGATAGGACTCCGAGCTTAACTTCCACGTTCCGTGCAATGGCGAGAGAAATAGAACAGCCCACACAGGGTGATTGTGCCAACTGAATGAGACAATGCAAACAGACACCTGTGCCTGGTGCACATGCCACTCGATAAATGGTGGCTATCAGACCCCAGCTCAGCCATCCTCCAGCTGTGTGACTCTGGGAAAATTACTTCCCCTCTCTGAGCCTCAGTTTCCTCATCTGTAAAATGGAAAGAAAATCCACCCCTATGGGATCGTTGAATTTACCAAGTCCCAGACACTATTCTAAGCACTTTATATATAATAAGTCACTCGACTCCCATATAATCCTGTGAGGTAGAAACTGTTATCATTCCCTTTTCACAGATGGGAAAACTGAGGTTCAAAGAAGGTAGATAAGTTGCTTGAGGTTATCCAGCTGGTAAGTAGTGGAGGCAGGATTTGAACCCTGGATTTCTAGCTCTAAGAGTCCAACTTCTTAACCACTCAGCTCCCAAACACACTGGGCCTGGTGGCTCACTGGTGCAGGTGACTTGGGCCTGTACCTCACTGACCTGGTCATCAGACACCTGCTGGATGTGGAGGTGGGTTCCGTTCAGGATGTGCAGCCGCGTGTACCCATACTCCTTCACGCGCAGGGCGCTCCAGGGCCTCGGGAAGATGGAGAATGGGGTGAGCCGCTCCTCACAGCCCTGCGGGGCAGAACTGGTCAGGCCTGGGGGCTGAGACAGGTGGAGGACCCCCAGGGAACAGAAATGACCAGGATCCTGCCACCCCCAAGGAAGACAAAGTCAGCTAAGACTCGGCCACAGCAATGCTCACAATTGAGTGTTTTGACCCAGCCTGGCTTCCCTTGCCCCAGGTCTTTGACTTCTAGAAAAGTACCTGGCTGCGCAAGACTGCCCATTACAGCATTTTCTATAAAAGCCCTGACCTAGAAGCCGCCCAGATGCCCAGCAGGGGAGCCAGTTAAATGAATTATCGCATAGCCATCGCAAAGCAGGGAGATACAGAAAGGTGGCCAAGAGGTATTTGTGAAGGGGAAAAAGCAACCTGAAGAATAGAAGAAAACACTGGGTCTTAATTCTGGCTGTATAGTAGACCCTCCGAAAAAGTAGACCTGTAGAGTAGACCCTCCGAGAAAGCTTTTTATTCATTTGGGTTTGGGGGGGGTGGTTTTGAGAAAAGGTCTCGGTCTGTTGCCTGGGCTCTAGAGTGCAGTGGTGTCATCATAGCTCACTGCAACCTCCAATTCCTGGGCTCAAGCAATCCTCCCGCCTCGGCCTCCCGAGTAGCTGAGACCACAGGCATGTGCTACTACACCTGGCTAGTTTTTCTTTTTTTTTGTAGAGATGGGGTCTCAATATGTTGCCCAGGCTGGTCTTGAACTCCTGACCTCAAGCAATCCTCCCTCCTCAGCCTCCCAGAGTGCTAGGATTACAGGGATGTGTGAGCCCGGTCCCATGTTGCTTTTTAAAAGTGGGTGCTACAGTTACCCATCTCTGTCTAGACAGTCACTCATCTGTATACGCAGAGGACACTGCAGAATGTCACCCTAGACCTGTAGCAACTGAGAGCTGGGCGAGAGGTGGCGTGGGTGGCTGCCGTTTACCTCCTGACCTCTGCACTATTTGAATTTCTATTGATCTTAATCATTTGTAAGGATCAGCTTAAAAAACTAAGCCTTCTCTCCTGGAGAGGGGACCGATACCAAGGCCAGGCAGGGAAAACAGGGAAGGGCTCACAAAAGGACAGGGACAAGTGGAAAGGGACGAGGAGCCCACCTGAGAGAGCTCCTGCCGGCCAGAGCTGCTGCGATTTGAGCATCTGAATAAATAACACCAGTGTTGGTTTTTAACCCGCAGAATAGAATAGATTATCCAGGAGTCCACACCGCCATAAGTAAATAGTTAACCAACTAAACAAATGGGGCGGAAGGCACACCGCCTCCTTATGGAAGGATTGCAATGAATAAATCTTGGAAGAATGAGGGAAATAGGAAGTCCCCATAGAACACGGCAGTCATAATAACTGTTGCAGGCAGGATCCACCGACGGGCGCTGCAATTCGGGGGTGAAAGTTTGAGGAGAAATGAGACATTTGCGTGGTCTGCAAGAATCTCCCCCGAGATAGTTGTGAATTAAAATGAACCAGAGTAACTTTACCGTGGAGGAAACCCAACCCCTGCCACTTATGCGACCCGTGACGTTGAGCGAGTATTTTTCCTGAACCTCCATTTCTGCATCTGTACAAGGGGCACGCTGCGAGGAGTACCTAACCTTAGGGGTGCAGGTTAAATGACGTCAAGGGTATGAAGCGCAGGGCACCCGGGCCGGAACAAGGTCAGCCCTCGATAAATAACAAGAGGGGAGAGGCCAAGGCACCATCCCCGCTGCTCACCGCGGATCCCGTGATGATATGGACGGGACCTCGGGGGTTGGTGTAGGGCGTCTCTAGGCTGCCGTTAAACACCTGGAGAAAGGGAAGAAGTACGTGTGTGTGGGGGGGGGTCACACCAGGCCATGCCCAGGGCGTCTGATCACCTTGGCACCAGCCAGGTGGGTGCTTAGCCCGCCACGTGCCTCACCTGGTAGTTGTAAATTGGCCACAGCCGTTCGTACGAGTGCTCGTGTGCCCACAGCTGCAGGTCCACTCCTGAGACAGAGCGGGGGGTGGTCAGGCCCCTGGCTCGGGGAGGGACAGGGCATGGGGCTGGGGTGGCCCAGGGGTCACTCACCGTATTTGTAGAAAAGATCCTCCAACCCGTACAGCCTGCCTCGCAGGCCTTTGCGGACCTGAGCAAGGTGAACGAGCAGGTGAGACTCAGGCCAAAGCCCCACGTGGCTCTCACCGCCTCCACCCTGCCACGGAGAAGGGGGTCCTCACCCTGCTCTCGTGCCACCTGCAGTCATCCACATCCGCATTGGAGCAGTACATGGGCCGGTGGCCCATGGTGATGATCCAGGGCCGAGCTACCCGGTTCTTATTGGCTTTCTAGAGAGAAGGGCCCAGGTCAGGTGAAGGGCAGGGGTGGGGAGAGGGAGAGGGGAGGGACGGAAGGGGACCCCCACCCAGGTTACCTGGAGGTCACTCTCCAGCCAGCGAAACTGCCTCTCTACTAGGTGGCGGCCGTAATGGAGAAAGAAATACACCTCCGTGGAGAAGGAGATGATGTGGGCCGGACCCAGATCCCAGCTGGAGGGGTCAAAGGGCAGGGGTCGGAGACGGGGTCTCCTTTGCATCTCCCATCCTTCGGGGAAGACAGGCCAGTCCCCCAGTCCCCCCAGAGTACCTGTACCACAGGCCTTCGCTGTCCCCCGGCATGCTGAAGCGAGCCTTGTAGTTAGAGAAGTTGCTGGAAAAAGGAAGTGAAAGGGGGGGGTGAGGGGCTGGCTGCCCCAGCCCACTGTCAGGCCCAGGCCGGCCCCCAGACCCTGCCCCTCCTCCTGATATACAAAGAGAGGCCACAGGGCCAGGTGGTGGCCCACGCCTGCAATCCTAGCACTCTGGGAGGCTGAGGCAGGTGGATTGTTTGAGCTCAGGAGTTCGAGATCAGCCTGAGCAAGAGCAAGACCCTGTCTTTACTAAAAATAGAAAAATTAGCCGGGCATGGTGGTGCATGTCTGTAGTCCCAGCTACTTGGGAGGCTGAGGCAGGAGGATCGCTTGAGCCCAGGAGTGTGAGGTTGCTGTGAGCTAGGCTGATGCCACTGCGCTCTAGCCCGGGCAACAGAGTGAGACTCTGTCTCCAAAAAAATAAAAAAGATGGAGAGAGACTCTGCAGTATGAGGGACTAAGGGGAGACACCAAGAAGGACAGACACAACCATTTTCACTGATCCGGCCGTGTCCCCTCCCCCGCAGCCCTTGTCCTCACTAGCGTTCCTCGTGATTCCCAGGGCACGTCATGTACGGCAGGCTGGCAGCCACCGGCTCAATGAGCCGCATGAACCTGTCCCCGACACGGGCGTTGTCCTGATCCATGTCGTAGGCAAAGTCTCCTGGGGACGGGAGGCAGAGGACAGTGAGGACCCAGACCCAGCTCTGCTTCTGCGGAAGTGAGAGATCTGGTGGCTCAGGTGTGCGCTGTGCCACCCCTGGCCTCGGGCCTCCCCCAAACCCCCAACCCCGGCCTCACACCCACCCACATGTGCTTGGGACCCCTCTGGTCCCCCTCAGGACCGTGTTGTCTCTTGTCCTCCGAGCACACCGGCCCCCTTCTCTGCCTGCCCCCTTGGCCCCTCCCAGAACAACGACATTAAAACCGGGAGAGTCCGGGACTGAGTTTGTACCAGGCACGGTTCCAAAGGCTTTACATGCATGATCACCCAAGTCTTCAAAACGCCCTCTCCGGGGATTATCCCCATTTCAGATGGGGAAACTGAGGCCCCGGGTCACAGGAATGAAACCCGGAGCCTGACTGCAGAGTCTGCCCTTGAACCACGCAGGCCCCGGTCCCCAGCTCCCACGTCATCCCGTCCCCTCCAATAACAGCAGCAGCGGCGGCAGTAACGACAATAGCACACACTCGCGCGCACTCACGCCCTGCCAGGCCGTGGGAACTTAAGCAGTCGCCATGACAATCCTGGGACCTGGGAACTCGCTTTACCCCTGATGATAATAATCCACTCGGGAAAAGCAAAGCTCACGGCAGTAAGAGCAGAGTTGGAACCTTAGCCTGGGCAGCGGGTTAGCCAAAGTCACCATCTCCGTGGCCTGCAGAGCCACACTGGCCCCGGCCCCGTCCCCCCGCCCCCCGTCCTGGCGCTGCCCCCACCCCCGCTTCCCCCACCTCCAGGCACACCCTTGCCGATGCCTCACCCACATGGAGAACAGCGTCGTACATGCCCTGCTGGGTGTCCCTGCGCAGCCGGGGCAGGGCCTTCGGGTTGTCAGCCCCCAGGTCCCCAAACACAGCCAGGCGGGGGCCCCAGTGCACCCCATTCTTCAGGGCCCTGAAGCGGAAACGACGGCTCCAGCCTTGGGCACTGCCACAGCGGTAAACTGAGAGGACAGGAAAGCGTCGCGGTCAGCTGGGGCGCCCCGGGACCTCTCCCCCAACTCCTATCCTGTTGGAGTGGTGGACGGCTGAGCCACGCCCCCTGTCCGCCTTCCCCACTGTGACGGGAGAGCATGGAACACAACAGGCTTGCAGGTAAGCAGGGTCCCGTCCCGCTCCCGGTCCCAGCCAACACCCTGGCCCGGGACCCTTCTCACCGTACTCGGCCCCGGGCAGCAGCCCCCGCAGCGTGACTCGGTGCATGTAGAGCTTCCTCCGGAGAATGCCCCCGTCCACAAAGGTGCTGAAGGCGCCCTGGGCCCGGAGGGGCAGGGGCCCCGACAGCTGCAACCCAAACTGCACTTCAGAGCGGGCTGGGACCCATGTGGTCCAGGTCACAGTCATGGAGCCTGGCTCCCCTGGGGAGAAAGGAACAGGGAGGGCCTGGGCAGGGCAGGGAGGGCCACTGACTGCAACAGCTCTGGGACATTTCATAGTTAAGGATATCAGTTCTGGAGCTGCCCAAGTTCAATGCTAGCTCTGCCATTTCCATGCTGTGCTGTCCTTGAGCTCTTTGAGCCTCAGTTTTCCTGTCTGTAAAATGCAATAGTAATAGTTCCATAGTAACAACCCTTTAAGGTTGTTATGAGGCTTAGATGAATAAATATAAGTAAACCACTTGAAACAGTGCCTACGACAGTCGGAGTTGTATGGGGGAATGAATATTATTATTAATGCCATTGTTTACTGTGCACAGGCCTCGCGCCAAACATTGCACACACCTGATGCCATTGAAGGGTTGCCCACGCAGATGTCTGGGGGCCAGCTAGGTCATATAAAGGGGGACAAGGGCCAGCTGTAAGACAGCAGGGAGTTGCAGAGCATGTGGCAAACTGCAGACTCCACCCTGTCTAAAAGGGACAGCTGTCACTCCACACCGGTGATAGCCGCCAAGCAGGAAGCATGCCCAGTGCCACGAAATCTATCAGCTTCTAGAGTAAATCTTTACACAGTGGTTTTTATAACCCAGGAGCATACATAGATAGATATGCAAATCCAGATTTTTTTTCTTTTTTAAGAGATAGATTCTCTCTCTGTCACCCAGGCTGCAGTACGGCGGCGTGATCGTAGCTCACTGCAACGTCGAAATCCTGGGCTCAAGTGCTCCTCCCGTCTCAGCCTCCTGAGTAGCTGGGACTACAGGTGTGTGCCACCATGCCAACTGACTATTTTTTATTTTTCGCAGAGACACGGTCTCCCTTTGTTACCCAGGCTGGTCTCGAACTCCTGGCCTCAGGTGATCCTCCTGCCTCAGCCTCCCAAAGTGCTGGGTCCAGATTTTTAAGTGATAGCTTCAAATTCTTAAATGCAAGCAACCAAATCGAGGTTTTAAAAATACCATGCGGTATAGCATAATGTTAAGAGCATGGGTTCTTCCTCCAGCAATTCATGTGCACAGGGATATTTATGGCAGGACTCTTTATAATTGCAAAATACGGGAAACAACCAAAATGCCCAGATTTAGGAGAGTGGCTGAATAAGATCCACACAGTGGTGTACAAAAGAACAAGCTCTAAGAACAGTTATGAAATGATTTCCAGGACATATTGTTAAACCAAAAAAAGCAAAATGCACAAGAGTATAGTCATATACCCTTAATATAAGGGGATATAAGAAAATATGACGGTATTTGCTCACTTGTACTAAAGGAATACATGGCCGGGCACAGTAGCTAACGCCTGTAATCCTAGCACTCTGGGAGGCCGAGGCAGGAGGATCGCTCAAGGTCAGGAGTTCAAGACCAGCCTGAGCAAGAGCAAGACCCCGTCTCTACTAAAAAAATAGAAGGAAATTAGCTGGATAACTAAAAATATATAGAAGAAATTAGCCGGGCATGGTGGCATGTGCCTGTAGTCCCAGCTACTCAGGAGGCTGAGGCAGGAGGATCGCTTGAATCCAGGACTTAGAGGTTGCTGTGAGCTAGGCTGACGCCACGGCACTCACTCTAGCCCGGACAACAGAGCGAGACTCTGTCTCAAAAAAATAAAAATAAAAAAAATAAATGAGTTACATAACCAGACTGAAAGGGTTGGGGGAAGAAAAATAACTGTGGGAAACAGTGTCCTAACTGGGTATTTTAAGGCTAAAGCCAAAAAGGACTGTGCATAAATACTGTCATTCAGTCGGTAAGCGCTTCTCCCGGAATATGGGCAGACAAGTTCTGAAACTGCTTTTTGCATATGCCAGGATTGAGCAAATAAGTAAGAATATCGTAGACAGCGAAACTCAGGTTTCTCAGTGCTAGAGAAAGAAGTTACAAATAAGGAAAGATGAGGCTAAAATAAACCCTTGGTGTTGGGCCGAAATTAGAGGTATCAGTATGATCTCATGGTATTTAACATGTACACAGAGAGATGAATACAGAAACGTGGGTTGCGAACACGCACGTTAGCATACGACATGCACGTGTTGTCTTGCTCTGTCTGTTGAGCCTAGAAGCCCCCAGCATGAGCACCTCCCCAGTAGCGTGAGCACACCTCGCACTCAGACCTTAGCTTCTAAATAACCATTCTCTAATGAAAGGAACTAGGACCCCTTGGAGAAATTGTTTATTTTATTTTTTTTTTTTTTGAGACAGAGTCTCACTCTGTTGCCCTGGCTAGAGTGAGTGCCCATGGCGTCAGCCTAGCTCACAGCAACCTCACATTCCTGGGCTCAAGCGATCCTCCTGCCTCAGCCTTCAAAGTAGCTGGGACGACCGGCATTTGCCACCCTGCCCGGCTAAGTTTTTTTATATATTTTTAGTTGTCCAGCTAATTTCTTTGTATTTTTTTAGTAGAGACGGGAGGTCTCACTCTTGCTCAGGCTGGTCTCGAATTCCTCAGCTCAAATGATCCTCCTGCCTCGGCCTCCCAGAGTGCTAGGATTACAGGCGTGAGCCACGGCGCCCGGCTGGAGAAACTGTTGATTCCAGGGATGAGACCAGAAATATATAAGATGTGCATGGAAGAATTTGTGGTGTCATAAAGTGAAGAAG
The DNA here is from genome assembly GCA_963575035.1 of Avahi laniger. NCBI lineage: Eukaryota > Metazoa > Chordata > Mammalia > Primates > Indriidae > Avahi > Avahi laniger. The sequence goes on along the minus strand of CAUYSK010091214.1, from coordinate 203 downwards.
GGCTCAAAAATGATGGGGACTTGTTGAAAGAACAGAGACCCCAGACTGAGGAATTCCTGAGACCAAATCTGGGACACTCTGAGTACCAGAATCGATAATGATAGAATTAGATTTTCTGCAATGTGAGTTTGTAGTGTCTAAAAAAAGAAAAATAGATTTAGATTTTTCACCCATGGAATAAAATAAATATCCATGAGTCCATG
>CAUYSK010091208.1:0-11650 GCA_963575035.1 Avahi laniger | reverse complement strand
AGGGGACATGCAGCGGCAGCTGGCCCGTAGGGATTTGAGAGCCTGGAGGATCCCGAAGAGTGACAGAGACGCAGCCCTGGGGCCAAGCTTCACAAGCCAGAGGCAGCCGTGCTGATGGTAATACCCGCCCACAACACACATCCAAATTCTGAACTCCAGAGAGCTCCGGATCCCAGAATTTTCTCACAACTCACTCGGCATCAAAACCTGACCCGACCCGGGACTCTGGGCGGCAGATTCCACCGAGACTGTCTTTACCTGTCTACTTTCGGGGATCCGACCACAGGGCACTGCCCCGGCCCCCGCTGGGGGGTTGCAGTAACGTTCGGTATTCTCGCCCAGTGACCTTTCTCAAGTCCAAAAACAGTCTTGTCCTTTGGCAAAAGGTTGGTCTTTGGCCCTTCTGGGGAGACCCTGCCTTCAGTCCGGGTAGAGTCAGGAGTCCCAGTCCTCGGCCCGGCCCTTCCCTGTTGGTCTGGCCCCAAGCAAGGGGTGCAGGCAGGCGAAGCAGCGGCAGCTGCCCAGGTGAGCTGCTGGGAAGGCAGAGAAGGAGCGCCCCGCACAGAGGGAGGCCATCCGGTCCCACTTCTGGAGCCCACATCCCTGAGGAAGAGTTGGTCTCACTGGCCGGTGGGGAGCAGGTTTGGGTCCAGCTCCACCACCAACTGCTGTGTGAGCCTGGACAGGTTTCTGGCCCTCTCTGGTCTTCATTTTCCCTCCTGTGAAGCGTGGGGCCAGGGGAGAGACCAGCGGGCCCTCCCGATCAGGCCACCTTGACCAACTCACCGAGCCGGACACTCAGCATTTTCTCAGGAGCCCCCAGATCCCCGGGCCCCGGGAGGGGGCTCCAAGCACCCCATTCTGTCGAGGATGGGGGTAGGCCCCTCCGCTCTCATTTTCCATGACACAGTCCTGCTTTCGGGGTGGAGATCAGAGGCCTTTCCGGAGCCTCGATTCCCACGGGCGGGGGCTGCGGGGGAGGCCGCGGCGGGTGCTGAGTAGGCCCCAGGCCGCGCGCCCCCAGCCCCCGTGCCCGCCCGCCCGTCGTCCAGGCGGCCCCGGAGCCGGCCGCGGCAGCGAGGGCCGTGGGGCCCCGCGCTCAGTGTCTGCCCACTCAAACCCCAGGGTGGGGAGGGATTTCCATGGGGCTTATGGTGATTTATAATGGGAAACCTCCGCTTTCCCCGGACATTGTTCTCGCTGACAGAGGGAAGAAAGAGGGCACTAAATCTCCTCTCATCATAAGTAATGATGAAGCCCACGGCGTCCCAGCCCCATCCCAATGCCCTCGACGACAACAAAGTGCTCTATTGTGATCTATTACATTTTTCTCAAAAAACCTTCAGCCGCACACAAGGCCAGCGCCATCTCCTGAACTGGGTCTTCCTCATTGTCCTTGCTGAGGGAAATGGAATGTGTCACTCTGAGTAATGCGCCTTCAATACTTCTCGGGAGCCGGCGCGGGGCTCGGCCGGGATAAAGCCGCCCCCCGCTTTCTCAGGCCCCTCCGGCCGGGATGAAAGCTGGCCTGCGCCGGCGGGCGACGCACAGCCACCACGCCACCTGGCCCACAGGACAGCGAGCTTGGCCAGCAGGCTGGTGGCTGGCCCCTCCCCCCTGCTGGCCCAGGGGTTACCCTGGGGCAGGGGGCTCACAGACAGGCTGGGCAGGGGACAGCAGGGAGCCCGGCCTCCAGCCTCCAGCAGGAACCCGGGGACTCTCAGGAGCTGAGAGGAAGCAGATTGGGGCGTGAACCTAGCCACGGTCCTGGGGGACCCTGCCCCAGCCCTAGCCCAGGCCAGAGGGTGGGCTGGGGTTCAAGTCTGCCAGCAGCTTGGGTGCCACCTGACACTGTGTTCACGAGCGCAATCAGCTGCATAAGTTACAGGGGTCAGTACAAAACAAAAGTGCAGGGTCCCGCTCAGAAATGACGAAGAACTTCCAAGGGGGACAGCACAGCATTGAGCCAAATGCCAAACCCTCCTCAGGCGGGCCCTGTGTGACTGCATCGTCACCGCCAGTGAGCTGGCCGGACCCCCGGGGTGTGGGGGGTCGCAGGTCTCCCTCTCGCTGGCCGGGTGAGGCTAGACCTGCCCACTCACACCTGACACCTCTGGAAAACTGGGGCATCAACCAACCTCACAGCCCCCCAGCCCAGCCCAGCTCCAGCGCACTGTGCAATGTCCACTCCCTGCTGCCGTGGCCTCCTGGTTGCCAAGCGCACAGATGAGGAAACTGAGGCCCAGCCTCCCACCCGCATGGCCAGCTGCCTGTCCTCAGGAGCCTCGTCTCCTGGGATCAGCAGGCTGAGAGGGAGGCCGTCTCTCCTCTTCTGCGTTCTCAGCAGCTGGACTGGAGCAGGACCCACCCTGGAGCAAGCTTCGGTCATGGAGTTGCATGTGGTCACCAGGCCCCTGCAGTCACTACTCAATGCACCCTGAGACAGAATGAGGCCAATTTGCCAGTCGGCCAGGCCCTGAAAGACCCAACAAGAGGGGTCTGTCCCTGCGGTCATGCCCTGCCCTGACATCCTCCTCCGGGGGAAACTGAGACTTCGCATAAGAGCCCTTCTTTCGGCCAGTGTGGAGCCTAAGCCTTGGCACCAGGACATGGCATCCTCACAGGGCTTTGTGCCTGTCCGCATGGCCTGGGTACAGATGGGAACCAGCAAGACAGGGTCACCAAGGCTGTGCGTGGGCTAGGAGATGCCAGGTGAAAGGGCAGAGGCACCATGGCAGACGGGAGCTGGCAGCCTGTAAGAGAATGACAGATTTATGGGGCCAAGACAAGCTGACCCAGATGTCCCAGCCAAAGCCCAGCAATAAGGAGAACCAAGGCAATACCAGCAAAGCCGCCTACCCACCCCACAGCTGACTGTGGACACACAAGTGAGCCCAGCCCAAACCAGAAAACCGCCCACCTGAGCCCAGCCTCATGTGTCAAGCAGCAGACACGGGAATTGTTTTAAGCCCTGTGTTTCAGGATGGTTTGTTACACAGTGGTCGCTTATGTCTGCATTGCCAGGCAGCGATGGGGCCACTGTTTACACAGTTGCTGTCTTTTCCTCTTTTCTGCAGAACCAATTTTGTCCCCCACCAGCCTGTCCTGTGAAGCCTGTCCTGGCTGGGCCAGTCTGCAGGGACATTGAAGGGTGACACAAGGAGCCCTGCAGGCAGGTGGTAAAAAGCAAACTTCACCTCATCACGCATTCGTCCCCTGAGATTTGTGCAGGGAAGGCCCAGAAGGCAGACAAGGGGGTGCACTTCCTCCGTGTTCCACGTTGCAGACAGGGCCCAGGCTAGCCCCTGGGTGCAGGCTAGCCTGCCACCTCTCGGAGCTACACAGAAAACTCCTGCTCTGTGGGACTGGATGAGACTGAGTTGCGCTGAATTGAATGAACTGAATTTGAATTGACATTAACTAAATTCAATCAAATAAATAGTGCTGGGCTGTCTCCTTTGGTGGTGGCGCAAGCTCATCTCCGACACTGTCCTGGGGTGGGGAGGTCATGCTTTTTTCCCTCTGGGTCTCACCCTGGATCACAGAACTGGGAAGTGGGCCAAGGTTCAGGGTGTTTGGCTAACACAGGTTGACCATATTTGTAAAAATTGCCTTTCTTCTTGGTCAGAAAACTCCAGAACAGGAATTGTGCACACATCTCAATTGTGGGGTTGGGGCAAGGTACCACCTATGTGCCAGAAACTTTGCTGGGCCCCAGCGGGTGAGAAGGTAAGTTATCTTATTTGAATTATCTTATTTATTATTTATTGTTATTTAATGATCTTACCTCCTAGGGGCCAGCCGACCCACAGGAGCTTGTGTTCCAGTAGAGAGGACGAGCACACCTGCCTGAAAGGTAGTCATGGAGGGAGAGCTGAGCCAGGCTCCGAGCAAGGTGCAAAGGGTGCTCCAGGGACATGAGGGTCCCGGGTGTGGAAGTGGGTCCAGGAAGGCTCCACGGGGGAGGGGCCCACGGGCACAAAGGGTGAGCTGGGTGTGCTGGAGGAGACAGGTTGGACTGTGTGTTAGGACGGCAGGGCGAGGGGGCCGTGAGGGCAGCCGGCCTGGGATGGAGGCTGGAGGAGGGAGCAGAGCCAGACCTGGGCCTCCCTTGCCTTGCCGAGGAATTCAGAGTTCAGAGTTCATCCTGAAAGCAACCAGAAACCCCAGAGGATGCCGTGGAACATCACACTGTGGCTCCCTGTCTTTCACCGTCCTCAGATCCACCCCCCACTGCTGCATGGCTTCGCAGTTCCTCCCCGGGGCAGAGTGCACGCCCTGGCCCACAGACGCTGGGCTCCGGCCAGGAGCAGAGGTTTGAGACGACCCTGTGCGGAGCCTCCACCGACACCATGAGAAGGTGTCCGGGGGCGCTGGCCCAGGAAACTGGGAGGCCTCGAGCCAGCCCAGCCACTGGGACTCCAGCCCCTCTCCCCTCCCACTCCATCCTCCCCCAGCCCCTGGCCAGGTCCCAGACCAGTGCCGTCCTCGGCAGCTCAGACTGCTGAAACGACGTCTGTTTCTGGAGGCTGGCGTCCGAGATGGAGGAACTAGCAGATGTGTTGTCTGAGGGCCACTTCCTGTTTGCAGACGGCTGCTTCTCTCTGTGTCCTTGGCAGAGCAGGGACAGAGCCAGTTCTCTAGGGTCTCTCCTTTTAAGGGCACCAATCCCATTGTGGGGCCCCACCTCGTGACCAAATTGCTTCCCAAAGGCCCCTTCTCCAAATGCCGGCATGGAGGTTAAGGCGTCAACATATGAATTTTGGGGGGCACAGGCATTCAGCCCATAGCCAGCACTCAGACGCAAACCCTTGTCTCAGGCTCTGCTCCCGGGAAGGCGCAGCTGAACCCAGCAGGCTGGTACAGCAAACCCCAGAGAGCACGCAAAGGGTTCCGCATGGGCCTGGACAGGTTCCCAGGCCCAGGAGCTGGTCCCTGGGTTTGCCTGGTCAGCCTTCACCAGCCCCCCGGACCTCGCATGGGTCTCCTTAGCTAGAACATGGGGATCGTGGCCTCTGAAGGTTGAGGGAAGACCTAAATGAGTGATGCTTGGCATGGACCTGGCACCCAACAGGTGCTCAATGGTACAGTCAGGGAGGCACAGCCCAAACCTGCAACATGTCTCAGTGACCTCAGGCAAGAGCCAGACAAAATGCTTCTGCTCCCCCAACACCTGGGGAGGTGGGGGTGGCGGGGCCCTGCCTGGCTGTCCCCAGAGCCAGCTCCTCAGCTCTTGCCTGCCCCTCCTGGGCAGCCAGCCCGTCTCAGAGTCCCCACCCAGCCCCTGGTGCTGGCAGGCAACAGACGCTTGCCGGTGGGTGGTTGGGAGCGCGTGCCCCTGGGGGAGAAGCCTCTGCACCATCCACTGATCTAATCAATACCCTGCTTTTCCCCAGGCCACGATCACAGGCCTATCCGAGCGGGGGTCTGGCTGTGACCTCTGCTTCACCCCGAACTTCCCCCAGGGCCACCACCTCCCCCTCCACCTTCCCCAGACCGCCAGGGTGGGCCGCTGGGAAGAAGTCCGTCTCTGACGTGGACACTCCATACAGGGGGTCGTGGGCCTGTCAGATCGGGTCACGCGAATCAAGGATGATGATAAAACCTGTCCCTCCAAATTAGGCCAGAGCCCCCGGAGCCCCGCTGATTGCAGCCTGCGCACTGCAGACAAAGGCACCAAACGGGTCCCTCGAGGGTCATTAATATGGATTGAGGCCCATTGTTTTCTCAAATTAGGCCACAGGGTGTGCTTCTTGGGGACGCACAGTGGCCATCGGATCGTCAGGGGGCTCCTGCAAGGCAGGGCTGCGGGCTGTAGAGGAGGAGGCCGGACCGTCCCTGCTGGAGGCATGAGCTCCAGGGAGAAGATCGTCTGGTGGGCTGCCCAGAATGTTCTGGAGAAATAAGAACATCCTTCTGAGTGGCTGCAGGGGCCGAGTGAGACTTCCTGATGCACAGGGAGCATCTTGTCTTTGCCAAGCTTTTTGGGTTCCCAGGGCCTCTCCAGAGTCCTGCCGGGGAAGGTGGGCAGAGTGGGCACACACTCCCATCTGCAGTGTGGGAAACTGAGGCTCCGAAAGGTTCAGGATTATCTGCAAAGGCTGTGCAGCTGGTTCACAAGGCCTCCTTCAGTTCACGCCATGCCCACATCACTGTGGAACCCACCACCCGTGTTCAAGAGCCAAGGATGGCCCATGTATGTCGTATGCACCCATAGCCGTGACCACATCATGGGATAAACATGTGGAGGGCTTTGGATTTGACGAAACATTGCTCTCTGTACCATCTTGTCTGACACCTAGCCCAGTAGCCTGGGGCTCGCTAGCTCACATGGCCACAACACTTTACAGTTTATAATGCATCTTGTATCCATTATTTCAGGTGAGTTTTGCAACAGATTTTTTTTTAGTTTAAGTTCAATGACTGCCCCAGGTCACATGACATATTAAAAGCACATTGAGCCCAGAACGCAGGGGCTACCACACCCCACCTTCCCCAAACAGCTTCCCCACCTTCGTCTCTATCCCAGGGAGAGGAGGCATGGGCAGCCCAGGGCCCCCCACCCGCCGTCACCATGAGATGCCCATCCTCTGAAGCTCTGGGACCACAGTGTCAAGACCCTGTACCAGGAGAGGGTCACACTGACTCAACTCACACCCGTGTGTCCGGGAGTCAGGACTGACGGGAAGAAGAGCCCAGCCCTGCCCGCACCTGACAGGTATGGTGGAGAGACACTGGCAGCCAGCCTCGCCCAGCACCCGCCGATGGAACAGGGCTCAGGAGAGGAGCAGGCCCCTGTCTGGACAGCCCGGGTGGGAGGCTCCCTCCCCAGCCCCTGGAGGCTGCCCAGAGCCTTAACAGGCAAGATGTGAGACCGGCAGGGCAGCTACATCATTTGTGGAGCTCTGTGCAAAATGAAAACTCGAGACCCGTGTTCCAGAACAACCAGAGCATCAGACCAAGTGCAGGGCCCTTCTGAGCCTGTGGCCTCAGGTGACCACAGCAGGGATGGGGTAAGGAAGGGGTTCTGATAACTAACAAGTCACATGTCATGCAACTGCCCTGTAGACAGCAGTTGGGGGTGAGGTAGGATGTCAGGGAGGGACACCCTGTGGGTGGAGCGATCAGATAAACAAAGCCTCCAAGATGACAAGAGTCAGCCGTGCGGGATGGTGACACCGGAGAAGGAACAGCCCCAGCAAAGGAGTGCAGGCTGGAAAGTTGCTGGCTGGTCCTCCCTCCTGCTGGCTCCTTGTACGGTGCGGGTGCCGAGAGGTATGGGAGCGCCCACCCCGGGAGGGTCAGCCCCTCCAGCCTCACTGCCTGCTCCCCCCTCTCCCACTCACTCCCCCGCTTTGGGCTGGGAGGGCATCTCCCCTTCCCAGATGGACACGCTTGAATATTTCTAAAAGGAATACTTTCTTAAAAGCAGCAATCAGCTGGCAAGCTATCACCATAGGTTCTTACGTGAGAATACAAAGTTACCAAGCAATACAGTGGTATGATTTTTAAAAGGCAAACACGGGGTGTGCGCACGCGGGAGGATGGGGGGAAGCCGGAGGGCGCTGCCCCGAGTGCTGCCACGGCTCTCCCTGCAGGATTGCGGGAGGTTCCCCGGCTCATGCTCTGCTCTCTCCTGATTGTTTTTGTAATAAGCACGTATTATTTTCATGACCAAGGAAATGTCCCTGGGGCACATCTGGGCTGAGAGGAGGGTGCTGGAGGAGCCAGCTTCTCAGTCTGGGCGGCTGCCCTCGTGTCAGACAGTCACGGCTCCGGCCACTGCTTGCACACGCAGCCTCCAGGTGTGCCTGCCCTTACCCGGTACCCACACCACCCTCCACCTCAGGCAGCCTCTGTCACCCCCGAGCCTTCCCCACCCAGCCACGCCCAGTGCCCGCCCGGCAGGTGCACATCTTCCCAGACTCTGGGGCCAGCTCGGAAGCCGCGTCTCCCAGGAAGCCTCCTCAGGTCCCCTGGCTGGGGAGACGCCACCTTCTCCCGAGTCTCTGAGCTGCTCCGGCCGCTGCCCCGAGCTGCCCGCTCTCCCTTGGGTCGGAGCTCTGGGTGTGGCTGTCTTGGCAGCCAGGGCACAGCCAGCAGCTGGTCCCTGTCATGACAGTCAGCTCTGCACATGATGGGGGGAGCTCAGTAAACATTTACTCCGCTCATCAGTCCCCTCCAGGTAAAGGAGACGACGCAGCGAGGCCTCCCTGGCTGGAGAAGCACTCGGGATGCCCCACTTGCGACTGACAGCCGTGGACACCCACACAAAGGGGTGTCCCCGGCTGCCTTGGCCTCAGCTCTCTCCCAAGCGCGGGCAGGGGAGGGGAGCAGGTAGGCAAAGGGACTGGAAGGTGACATGGTGTGCCTGGGCCACACAGCGAGCCCAGGCTGGAGCCAGCAGCCGGTTCCCACCGCCGGCCAGGGCCCTTCCGCCGGCCTGACCCCGAGCACATCCCAGGCCCCTGCCGGCTTCCCAGAGAGAGTTCCCAGGAGCCCATGCTGGCCTACAGAGCAGCTCAGGCCCCCTGGGGGTGTGGCTGCGGACCTCGCAGGCACCCAGAACCCCCCCAGAGTCAATGTTGTCATCCCCTTGGCCTGCAGGGGGAAAAAAGTCCATCAGACAGTGCTGCAGGGCTCCTCTTCTCTGAATCTCTGAATCTTGGGAAAATTGAGACATCTTCTGAGAGCTTTCCTCCACCCAACATTCCTACCCTCCGGACTGAGCTGAGGCCGAGTCTGTGCCCCCAAACCTGCTTCACTGTGAAACAATCAGAAAGGGTGTGCAGCCCTCACCCTGACTCCATCCCTTGTTCCCACTGTGAATCCCTGACCCAAGTGTGCAGGTCACCACAGTGACTTCTAGCGCCTGCACGTGAAACCTTGGATGGAATACGGGGCAGCCCCACAGGCAGGTCCCTTTAACCCCATTGTGCAGAGGGGGCTTGCAGAGGTCAGGGGGTGCCAAGCTATGAGGTGCTGTGAGCTGGGCACATGCCGTGTGCTGGGCGTGGGGCTGGGGCGGCCATGCTGGCAACACCACAGACATGTGTATGGCCTGTTGTCCGCACTGAGCACCGCCCCAGCCCCCTTTCCAGCCTCACTTCCTTCAGTCCTCAGAGCAATTGTGCAGGCCGCTGAAATTATTAGATTCCCATTTCACCAATGGGGAAACTGAGGCACCAGCAGGCCGTGTCACTCACCCAAGGCCACATTGCACGTCAGCTCCAGGATCTGCCCACCCACACTGTGCTGCCATTTAGGATGGGGCTTGCCATGCCCGCATTCAGTTCAGGGGGCTTCTATGAGAAAGCTCTGACGTCACGCCCCAGGACATCTGAGTATGGTCCAGGCAAGTGGTGGGGGTGCTGGTAGGTTCAGAGTGCGGCTAACTTTCTCTGCTATCCTGGGCAAGAGGGTCCAGAGCTGCCCCCAACCCCGTGGGCCCAGTAGTCACCCGAAGAGGGCTTCTCCGACAGTCCAGGCTGACACAGCTCACTACAGCAAAGAGCTTTCCCCGAACTTGGCCTGTGCAGGCTGTGGGGTCTACACAGAGAGGCATGTGCAGTCTCCAGGGAATTCCCAGGCTGGTGGCAGGGACAGACACCGGAGCTCCTGCCCTGTGACAAGTGCCACCCCGTGGAGAGGAACCAAGCCCAAGTGCAACCAACACCCCAGGGCAAGAGAGAACTCCTCAGGGCAGGAGGCAGGCTGAGCCCCATGAGCAGAGGGGCTCAGGAGGAGGTCCTGGGGCCCCTGTGGGAGATCCCTGCAGGGCAAGGCCCGGCCCAGGCACCATCCACAACGAGCGAGGTCTCCACCAGCTCTGAGACCGTCAGCTCTTTACATAGGGAGGGGGAAGGGGGGTGCGTGGATGGACAGATGGGTGGACAGACGGCTGGATAGACAGGTGGATGGTTAAGTGGAAGGAAGGGAGGGAGGGAGGGAAGACACATTCACGGATTGACTTACATAGTTTAAGTCTCAACCCTGTCAAAAGAGGCAAAGGGTTGGTGCCTGAGACAGGATGTGCTCAATAACTGGGTGAGCGAATGAATCCCTGTGCCTGCCAAACTGGACCCGCCACAAACATGCACAGCCGGGCCACCGTCTGAAGAACCGTGGTCATGCTTGTTTACGTGTTTTCTGTATTCACGTGCTACAGAGAAACATCACTAACGAAAGTCTGCTCCAGCGACCATCTGAAGGGACTGAGACATGGCTCGTCCTGGAGCGACGCAGGCTGTCCCTACCCCTGCTGGGCAAGCACCGCCCCCCGACCCTTCAACGTGTGCTGTGGGAGCCATCGCTTACTGTCCCAGCCGCCCACGCTGCCGCTACAGAGAGTTCCACACACAGGGCCCCCAGATACGTAAGTTCACTCCCTCGCTGTCCTGGAGGCTGGAAGTCGCAGACCAAGGTGTTGCAGGGCTGGTTCCCCCCACGGCCTCTCTCCTCGGCTTGCAGACGGCCACCTTCTCCCTGTGTCCTCGCACAGTCGTCCCCCTGTGCGCACCTGTGTCCTCACGTCCTCTTCTCATAAGGGCTGGTCGCATGGGATTAGGACCGTGTTTGACCTTGATTACATCTGTAAAGACCCCATCTCCAAATAAGGTCACATTCTGAGGTCCTGGGGCTAAAACGTCAACATATGAATTTTGGAGGGGACCCGATTCAGTCCGTAACACTTAGCCACCATGAGCACCTCCGAGACCCATGGGGCGAGGGAGCGCTGGGACTCATTGATCCCAGGAGGCCGGTGAACACTGCCCAGCCTCAGCACTGTGCGAGGGAGGACGGCCCCTTGCTTGGCCACGGTTCAGGGACCCTCTTTCCTCCGTCCGCCCCGTCGGCCCCTCCTTCCACGCTTCTCTCTGCCAGGACATGCGCTCTGGAGCCCATGGCCTGGGGTGGATTCCAGCTTCTGCGCTTCCTAGCTGTGTGTCTTTGGGCCTGCTGCCTAACCTCTCTGCGCTTCAGTGTCCTTCTCTAAAGTGGGATGGGGGGAGGCCCCATCTCATAGGTCTTCGTGAGGGTCAAATGGGGAACACTAGTGAGGCTTTGGAGCAGTGGGATCCCTGGCAGGCACTAGGTCAGTGTTTGCTAAATAAACGAAGAAGCCATCTCCAAGACAGCAGAGTGGCCTTGGGACGTGTCCGTGGCCTTGGCCTTCACAGGCCTACGGGCCTAGGAGGAAGGGCAGAGCCGCTGTGCTCACCCCGGGTCCAGAGGGGCCTTTGCCTGGCTTAGGCGCTCGGCTGGCAGCCCTGGCCGCACCCCATCCTATGCATATTAGGAGAGACCCAAGCGTGAGGGTCCGTGACTGTTCCACTTGTTTACAGCGTTTGTTCAAGCGCATTTCTGGCGAGGAAGCTGACAGTAAACCAAGGCCCGGGCGGCCTGGCCAGCAGGGCAGCGGGTGCCTCCCGGTGGGCCGGGGCGGAAACCAGGGGCTCTGAGGCGCTTCGAAGAAGAGCCTCTGTCTGGGCAGCCGAGCCCAGGGCCCCGCGGGGGCGGGCGGGCTGGGGTTCCCGCCCGACGCGCTCCGCGACCCCACACGGGTGGCTCTCTCTCTCTGGGCCTCAGATTCTCAACTTCTAAGCGAAGGGACACTAGGGACCCAAGGACTTGCTACGTACGAGCCCTG
>CAUYSK010091205.1:0-16714 GCA_963575035.1 Avahi laniger | reverse complement strand
TGGTATATTTGTTATAGCAGCCTGAACTGACTAAGATAATTTGTCTCCATCTAGTTTTGACAATTGTTGTGTACTGAATAGCAGTGAATTTTAATATAGTCTCTCTGACAAGCACAGGATTGTAGCTACTTTGTATGGCTGGTTAAGGGTACACACATCTGCTTTAATGGCCATCCAAGCTGGAGGTAGGGTTGACATTCTCTTGGGAAAGTTGGGAAGCCAGAGAAGAATGGTTGGCTGAACAGAAGGGGTCCAGCAATCAAAAATCAACCAAATGTAGACTCTTCCCTTGAATTCCAAAAGGTCTCATAGGAGGTGTCTTTCTGCCTGGGAAGCCTGGGCCAGAGGACAGGATCCACGAAGACACAGTGAGAGTGAGAGTGAGAGTGAGAGAGAGTGAGAGTGAGAGAGAGAAATAGAGAGTGTGTGCGTGTGTGTGTGTATGTGTGTTGGGCAGAGGGGTGTGAGGCAGGCTGACTGGGATCAGATTGAATGGGAGACATTTGAACTTAATTCTATAGGTAACAAGCAGGTAAAAGGGATTTTCAAGCCCCAAGGAAACGTGAGGAAAGCTGCACTTAAGAATGATTCCCCTGCAGTCTCTGGGATTAAGGAGAACAGACCAGTGATGGGGAAGTCAGCCACCCGCAGTCCCATTGCAGGCAAGGAGTGACAGGAACCAGACCTAAAGTGTAGGCTGTTTAGCAAGAGAAAAGCCGAAGCTGGAGTTGCCAGGAACTTCAAAGCGGCACGTTAAACATGGTCCCTTGCAGCAGAAAGGCTGCTTTGAAAGAAAAGGTTGGCACGATTGCCAACCTTCCAGAAAAAACATTGCTATTGAAGTCCAAATGTCCAACATATTTTAAAGATTGATCTTCTTGGTCCTCCAATCTTCCTCCTGATCTGATATGGATACTTTGAGAAAAAACTCTCAGTTGTCCCCCAAAATTGAACTGGATTTCACAGAAAATCCAAAATTTCATCAGTATGGTTATCCTCAGTGTTATTCATTGTGAATGTTTTTTTTTTTTCATTGTGAATGTTTTAACATTTATTTGAGCTGAAGGAAGACACAGAAGAGAGGGAGCTTGAGCCACCTATAAAACACAATCAGTCCCCGACTCGTGGAGTGGACATTCTTAGACATAGGTTCAGGTTAGCCAGTGCTTTTCAGACTGTAGGTGGGATTTATAAGCACATACTTTGGGATTCGTATGTTAGATTATTATATAAAATGTCTTTCCTTCTGAAGAAACAGATAAGATAGTTCCTGAATTGCTCAGGGCTACAAAGCCACCAGATATGGCCATTGCCGAGCTCCCAGTGCAGAGTGTGCACTGCTGGCTGGGAACACAAGATGTATGAGACAGGGCTGAATGGTGGAGACGTTAACATGGAGTTGGCATCCATAACATTTTTCTAAAGATTAGAATTCTAAACTTGTGCTACCTCTTGCCAGCTGGTTATATCAAGGGCTGCTTTATGACGAGACAAAATAATGTCAAAAAAGACCTGAAAAAGTTTTTGAATGATTGCCATTTTTGAGAGGGTCACAGTAGGATCTTCCCTCCACCAAACTTCTCCTGCAGCCCAATAGCGGTGGTTCTCAGCTCTTCCTCTATCCACATTCATTCTCCAGAACAGAATCCTAGAATAGGAACTTAAAGGAACACTCAGGTCTTCTATCTCCAGCCATTTGCCCTGGAAGGACATCCTTGTATTTGTTAGAACACACCAGATTTAACTTCTGGAAAGAGAATTATGAAAATTTTCTATTTCAAGGAGCCCCATTTACTTTAAGGTTATTCAATAGGTAAACAATTCATAGAAAAAAAGACTTACTTTTCTACCCATTTGATTACAAAATTGCATACTTAAAATTTCTTATTCTGAACGGATACAAGGTACACTATCTGGGTGATGGGCACACTTACAACTTTGACTTAAGCAGTGCAAAAGCAATTCATGTAACCAAAATATTTGTACCCCCATAATATTCTGAAATAAAAAAATTTTAAAAATTCATAAAAAATTTTAAAAATTTTTTTAAATTTCTTACTCCATTTTTAAAAACTAGAATTTCTAATAAATAAGCCTCTAGGGAAGATAAGAATGATTTTATTTACTCATCAAGGTAAATCAAGTGACAACCCTTTAAACAGACTGTTGGTTGTTTAATTCTGAAGCATGGAGCTTTTCCTGCCATAGCAAAGACTCATCTTTCAGAGATTTCAGCTTCCTTGAAACCACCAGGGCCAGAGACAGAAAGACTGGGTACTTCCATCATTACCATCACTAGAAGGCTGTCCTGGGACACTTACTTCCTAATTGTCAAACATCCAGTTGATAATCTTCACCTTTAACTAAATCCATCCTGAAAGATGGGGAAACAGAGCTAAGTACAGTGACAGGATGAATGTCACAGAGAAGAACCCAGACAAGGACAGGATCCGCCTGTTGAGCCACTGAACAAGTTCAGCTCTTTATTACTTCAGTGGGCAATTTCTCCCCTAGTTCCAATTTCCGATCCTACAGCAACACTGGGCCCATGTGTGTTTTAAATGTGACACTGAGAACGTAGGGGAAGTGTATTGATCTAGTGTGCAGAAGAGAAAAAAGACAAAAGTGGGTTAGAATAATTTATAACTTGTTGGATTCTGTGGGCATTGCAGAGATGTTTTATTATATCAACTTTGTATTCCATGGACCCTCAGTTTGCTTTAAGATCTGCCCATAGGAATGAAATTTGTCTTGTGACCTGTCTGGCAAGAGATTTTAAATGCGCTGTAATACTTTTAAGGAAACAGCATTGTTGTTCTCACAGAATTTTTATTTCATGTCATCCTGTATTTATGTTGCACTTACCAACTTAAAAAGGGATGTTTCAGTATCTCATTTGATGCACACATCAACCTGGTTATGCAAATGTAGTTTCCCCTTTCACAAATAAGGACACTGATTCTCAAAAGAGACTTGTCTTGTGGAAGGGTCTGGTCTTTTGGATTTAAAATCGGCATTTTTCTTTTATCACACACTGTCTAATGAGGCTTGACAAATTACAAGCAAGGGTTTCTTGAATTTACTTTTTTTTCTACCAGCTCATAGGAGAAAATGAAATTAACCAAATCATTCAGTACCCACAGCAACTCATATTGGGCAGTTTAGAAGCATAAGAATAAAAAATGTTAAAATATCTCTGGATGATATGATTTTCCCCATTCCTTCCCCATTTATAGATGTGAAAACCAATGTACTCAACTTTACTCTGAAGAGTAGGGTCCTTTCTAATTTATATTTAATTCAAAGTGGTATTATCTTTCTTTTCTCCCACAAACTTATTTTTTAGTGTTGAATGTTAAAATATGCAGACTCTGTTAATGTTCAATGGGAAGCCCTCTTTTTTCCAAGACCTGCTATCTAGACAAGCATGGCTTTGTCTTTCCCACTAACAGGTCACATAATTAATGAAAAAAAATATGCATTTAGGAATTCTGAATGGAGAGCTTATTATTTTACAGGTAAAGTTTGGAACCAAGAAATTTAACAGATTACTCAAGTTATGTAGACATAAGTACTAAGGACTCACTAATGACCTGAATGTTGTCATAGAGAAGAGAAAACTCTAGACAGTTCCAAGATTAGGGGGAGAACTGTGGCTCTACATGGATTAGCCAGTTAAGATAAATTTTTGGGTTGGATTAGCTTTAGATAAGATTAGGTTATGGAGATATTTTTTTTTAAATGTCCCCATAGGCCAATGATTACGAGGGGGTTAGCCAGACTCTGAAATGACTGATAACGTTTCACATAGACACAAACGTAAATCCTATATTTGATATTTTCCAGACCTGGTGGTAATGTGTAGCTACATCCTGATAATTGTGCCTTTGCTTTCAATGTTCATTCTGCAAGAGCCATCAAGATTTCATACCTGGTAAGGCAGCCAGGAATTCAGGAACTGAATTGAGCTGCTAAAAGTGATCTATCAAGGTGGTCCCACATTAACATTTAACAGCACATTCTGGTAAAATTTTTATTTATTGTTTTAATTTCAACTACCTAACAGATTTTTAAAAATATGATTAGTCATTCTTTTCTTTCATATTTTTTTTATTATTTAGCCAACCTTCCTCCTTCCCTTCCTCTCTCCCTCTCTTCCTTCCCTCCAAAGCAGTGGGGTCTACTGCACAGGTCATGGACTTTGGAGTCAGCCACGGTTAAGTGTTTACCCCTCCTCTACCACTGGTGACTGTGAGGCATCTTATTTAACTTCATTCACTCAGATTTCTCATGTCTGAAATAGGGTAATAACATCTACTATTACTTTACAGAGTTGTTATAAGGAATATTTTGATAATATAAGTAAAGTGTTTAGTATGGTACCTCGCATATAATTGGTGCTCAGGAAACTTGAGACTGTCTACTTTCTCACCCAACCAGTATTTACTGGGCATCCTGCCATGAGCCAGTCAGTGTACTGGGGAGAGGTACACGGTGAGGCAGTGAGTCCCAGTCTTTGAGGGGATAACAGCTTAATAGAGACAATTGTTCATAGTCTGCAGGAAAAAACATCTGAATACATAGATTTTATAAGAATATTGAAAACAAACTGGCATTGGTTTTCAAATTTTTATTCAATGTTATTATTAATAAACATTTATTGACTGCTCACCATGTGGCCACATAACCATGCAATATGGATAAAAGTACCTGACCTCAGAGATTCATGATCAACACATATAAATACCCAAACACAAACATAACTTTCATCACATTTTGCTTTAAATAATAGGATAAAGTAATCTGTATCATTATGTTTTTGTTCGAACTACTAGATGAGCAAAAGCTGGAAACACTGATCACATGGGAATGTGGAAAATATATACAAATGCTTTATCACTCATCATGAGAAAATACTGAGAAATGAAAAAGTTAACAGAGAAAAATGCAGTTAAACAAATAATACAGGCAAATGCCAATAAAGCACCATGCATTTCTGATATCATTATATTTCTCGAGCTTTCCCAAAACTCATTTTCTTAAATGATTATTTTCTATTTCCTAAGACTATATCCTCTCCTCTAAGGTGATTCCTGGAAAATGAATCTTCCTTGATAAAAATGTAGCTCACCTATATGAATGAGGACAATGAAAGCTGCATGCATACCTCCATGCATAGGTAAACTTCATTTCAGCACTCTTAAAGCTTTCCATGCAGGTGACCCAGCCTTAGATTATGGGATCTGCTTCATCATTCCATGAAAGAATGTTGCTTTACCTCAGTTCAAGTCATTTACCATGGGAAGTCCAGAACTCCCTGCAGTCTAATTTCCATATTGCTCTACAAATCACATTTTCTGACTCTACCTTAACTGTTCCACCACCCCACCACCTGCCACCCCAAATCTTGAAATCCTTTCACTGTGCCCCTCTGGAACTCATGATCTATTCCTTAACAACTTCTTCAAATATTTTCTTCTTCTCTTTGGTTCTCCATTGGAAACCTGGCTCTTCCTGTGGACACTGCTTCCCCTGTAGCCCGCCAGAGCAGGCTGGTTACTTTCACACATCCCTACTATCACTGGGTCTGTGCTGGAAGATGTCTTCTTGTGTTTCTTGTTGATGTTTCCAGTCCATTCTCTCACTCTATGTTGCACGCTCTTCTCTTGTTGCCACCTATAGCCCCTCTGCTCACTCCCACACCTTCCATGAAGATTTGGGCTCAGACTCCTGTCACTTTCTCCACCATATTTCCTGCCTACACTCTTGAGAATCTCAGTATCCATAAATATTCTCCTTCCAATATCCTAATCCCTGATCCTATTTCTACTCCTGCAATGATCTCATCTTCCACTTAACCTCAGTCACTCATTCCCATGGTGATAACCATAGACTTTGATTGCCAAAAAACTGCTTTCCTTCTATAAATATCTGTTTCAAACATCCTATTCTTTAGCAACAACTTCCTATCTTTCCAGCTCATTTCCTCTAATATTTCAACTTCAACAACTCCTGTACCCTTCTTGGGTCCACAATTCATTGGTCCTGTTTTTCACTTCTCTGACACCCTCACCTCCTCCTTTCTCAGTGTACATTCCATGGCCAAGCATTATGATCATGATCATGCCCTTGTACACATTCTCAGAGCACACAGTTCCTTGGTCCTATTTCTTACCTCTCTTATACCTGGTTGACTCCACCTCTGCCCTGCCAGGCCTGCCCCCACAAAGCTAAATGTGGCTTAGAGAAAACCGCATAGTAACCTTAACATGTCTGTCTTTAAAATCATGATTACTAATGTCAAATCAGCAAGTGATGATGCCCAGCATCATACTACAGGTTGAGTGAGCATCCTGAATCTGAAAATTCAAAATTCTAAATGCTTCAAAACTCCTAAACATTTTGAGCACTGACATGATGCCTTAAGTGGAAAATTTCAACTTGACTTCATGTGATGGGTCACAGTCAAAATGCAGGTGCACAAAATACAGTTTATTCAATGTGACTGAGGAGAAAAAGACCATTCCAGCCACTTAAAAAAACCATGCACTGAATGGATAAAAAACACAACCCAAATATATGCTGTCTCCAAGAAAACGATTTAACAGACAAAGATTCTCATAGACTCAAGGTAAAGGGGTGGAAAAAAATATTCCATGCAAATGAAAACCAAAAGTGACCAGGAGTGGCTATTCTCAAATCAGATAAAATAGACTTTAAATAAACAATTGTAAAAAAAGACAAAGATAGTCTTTATATAATGAAAAAAGGATCAATTCAACCAGAATATATAACAATCCTAAATATATATGCACCTAACTCAGATTCATAAAACAAGTTCTTCTAGATCTAAGGAAAGAAATAAATAGCAACATCATAATAGCCAGCGTCTTCAACATTCCACTGACAGAACTAGACAGATCATCGAGGCAGAAGATCAGCAAAGAAACACTGGACTTAAACAGGATGCTAGAAAAAATGTACCTAACATAAATTTATAGAACATTCTATGCAAACACTGCAGAATATACATTCTTCTCATCAACACATGGGACATTCTCCAAGATAGATCATATGTTAGCCCACAGAATAAGTCTCAGCAAATTTAGAAAAATCAAAATCATATTATATATTTTCTTAGACCACAGTGGAATAAAACAAGAAATCAATTCCAAGAGGAACTCTCGAAACTACGCAAATACATGGAAATTAAACAACCTGCTGCTGAGCAATCCTTGAGTTATTGATGAAATCAACATGGAAATTAAAAAAATATTTATTTTTTATTTTTATTTTTGTCATTCCAAATGGAACAACAAGATCTATGGGATACACAAAAAGCAGTGCCAAGGGGAAAGTTCATAGCTTTAAATGCTTACATTAAAAAAACAGAAAGATCACAAATTAATAACCTAATGTCATACCTCAAGGAACTAGAAAAAGAGGAACAAACAAAACCCAAATCTAGCAGATGGAAAGAAATAACAAAGTTCAGAGCAAACTAAACAAAATCGAAACCAAAAAAACAATATAAAGGATCAACAAAACAAAGTTGGTTATTTCAAAAGATAAACAAAATTGATAGATCACTAGCTAGATTAATGAGAAATAGAAGACAAAGGACTCAAATAAGCTCAGTTAGAAATGAAAAAGGAGACATTACAATGATACCACAGAAATACAAAATATCATCTGTGACTGCTATGAAAACCTCTATACACATAAACTATTAACAAAATCCTAGAAGAAATGGATAAATTCTTGGAAACACATAACAGCCCAAGCCTGATTCAGGAACAAATAGAAATCCTGAACAGACCCAATACTGAGCATCAAGATTGAAGTGGTAATAAAAAATATCCCAAAAACAACAACAAAAAAAGCCCCATCTCAGATGGATTTACAGCCAAATTCTACCAGACCTACAAAAAAGAACTGGCATACACTCTACTGAAATTCTTTGATAACATTGAGAAGGGGGGATCT
Organism: Avahi laniger; assembly: GCA_963575035.1. NCBI lineage: Eukaryota > Metazoa > Chordata > Mammalia > Primates > Indriidae > Avahi > Avahi laniger. The sequence goes on along the minus strand of CAUYSK010091205.1, from coordinate 8,728 downwards.
CTCCCTAACTCATTCTACAAAGCCAGTATTACCTCGATACTAAAACCAAGAAAGGCCACAACAAAAAAAGGGAAACTACAGACCAATATCCCTTATGAACACAGAAGCAAAACTCTTCAACAAAACACTAGCAAACAGAATCCAAAAGCACATAGAAAATATAATCCATCATGATCAAGCAGGTTTCATCTCAGGGATGCAAGGATGGTTCAATATACACAAATCAATAAAGATGATTCACCACATAAACAGAAGTAAAAACAAACAACATATGATCATCTCAATAGATGCAGAAAAAGTATTTGATAAAATCCAGCACCCTTCATGATAAAAAGCCTCAACAAATTAGGCACAGAAGGAACATATTTCAAAATAATAAAAGCTATATATAGCAAACCCCATAGCCAACATCATACTGAATGGGGAAAAGTTGAAAGCATCCCCCCTAAGATCTGGAACAAGACAAGGATGCCCAGTGTCACCACTTCTATTCAACATAATAATGGAAGTTCTAGCCAGAGCAATCAGGCAAGAGAAATAAATAAAGAGCATCCATATCAGGAAAGAAGAGGTCAAACTATCTCTGTTTGCTGACCATATGTTCTTGTACCTAGAAAACCCTAAAGACTCTGCCAAAAGACTTCTAAAATTGATAAATAAATTAAACAAAGTCTCAGATTACAAAATTGATGTATACAAATCAGTAGCATTTCTACATACTAATAACAGTCAAGCTGAGAGTGGAATCAAGAACACAATACCATTCTCAATAGTTGCAAAGAAAATAAAATACCTAGAAATATACTTAACCAAGGATGTTCTCCTCTCTACAAGGAGAACCACAGGACACTGATTAAAGAAATCATAAATGACACAAACAAATGAAAAAAACATCCCATGCTCATGGACTGGAAGAATCAACATTGTTAAAATGTCCACACTGTCCAAAATGATTTACAAAGTGAATGAAATTCCCATAAAAATACCAATGTCATTATTCACAGATCCAGAAAACATAATCCTAAACTTCGTATGGAACCAAAAGAGAGCCTAAATATCCAAAGTAATCTTAAGCAAAAAGAACAAATCTGGAGGCATCACATTACCTGACTTTAAATTATACTACAAGGCTACAGTAACTAAAATAGCATGGTACTGCTATAAAGGTAGAGGCAGAGACCAATGGAACAGAATAGAAAACCCATAAGTGAAACCATATAGCTATGACCAACTGATTTTTGACAAAGCAGACAAAAAACATCCACTAGGCAAAGGATACCCTATTCACCAAATGGCATTCACCTTCTCTGTGACACTGGCCGTGGTCCCAATCCCTGGGATATCTACCAATAGCACCTACTCCCTGGGAGGGAATTATTTTCAAACTGCAGCAGGGAAAACTTCAACTGTCTCCTAAGTAAATCCTATGGCGGGAACATTTTATATCTGCTGAACTGACAGACTGTCCGAGATGGAAAGAAAGTTAGAAATCACACCAAGGCTCAGAGAAAGAAATCAAGGCTTGTGATTTGTGATGCTCTGTTGAATATCCTGATATAAAGTGGGCTGTTTTTTATTTTTTTGCTAACTAGAAAAATGATATGGAGCTTTTGAAAGGCTGTGCAAATGACATAAGGAATTATACCCCAGTTACTTGGTGTTAAATAAACATTATAGTACAAATTTCAAACAAATACTTGAACAGAAGAATGAAAGGAGAAGGTAAAATGGCCAGGTAGAAAGAGAAGTTCTGGTTAAGAGACAGAGAGCCATGAGAGTCTGCAGAGCTCTACCACTGATGAGCAGCAAGGTTCAAACGCTGATTCATTTCCCTGGGTTTGCTTTTCCCATTAGTTAGGTGAGAGGGAGGATGAGATTGTCTGTTCTGAGGGTAGCTGTCACTTTCATGGGGCTGTGCTCTCTCCTTTGCCTGGAGTTCACATGCATCTCATAAAAGACTTCTTCCAACACCTTTTGGTGTTTGCCCTATCCTTGGCTCTTTGACTCCTTCAGATAGTATTTTCAAGTTGCTGAGCTCCTGGTATTGGCAGCACAGGGACTGCATTCACTTTTCTCCTCTTCTAATAGAAATAAACTAACCCGTCAGCCCAGGTCACTTGGCTGATGAAAGGAGAAGAGAAATGAATTGAACAGACCATCAACTTGCACTTTTCCATCTTTCTGTGTTCACCTATTTGAATGATGTTTAAATGGGATTTACAATCCAACCGATTCCATTTCTTTTAAAAACTCTTGAACTTGATGCCTCCTATTGCCTTCTAACATGAGTTATCTATTACTTTGGCTTAAGTTTTAAAGACAGTGATGAATCTGTCAACTCTTCAACGTTTCCCTTAAAGACTCCCTGGTTGGGTAGATGCAAGTAATACTCAGGAATCCAACAGTAGCGAGAGCAACAGCAATTCTGTTTTCTTACATTAAAAGAAAAAAAAATCATTTCTATTTTGGGATATTTGGGCCAAAAGGAATAGAAAAGAAAAATAGGGCTTCTTTATTTGTATTCTTAATGTAGAATGTGTATTAATCATTCACTGCCATATCAGCCACTAGAAATAGGATGTGCCATGGACCTTGATCACTCTTTTGGACCACCCAGGATCTAAGCCCCGATTCTATGTTTGGGAAATTATGTACTGTGACAGAACTGGGTAGCTGTTCACCAAAGCTTTTTACTTTTTCTCCTGGGTGCTCAGCTAGACAGCATTTCCTAGCCTCTCTCATAGGTATGTCAATTCTGGACAGTAGAATGTAGAAGGACATGATATAGCTCAGGCTCAGGCCTAGGCCATAACAATCTTGCATGCAATTCTCCTCTTTCTATCAGCTCAATACTGAAGCCCAAGACAATCCTGCAAGCAATATGCTAGGGACAGGCAGAGCTTTCACTAGCCAGGATCCCTGGTAGTGTAGAAGGAACCATTCCCCTCCCCTATCACCTTCACTCACTGATTGGACTTTGTGTGAATGCAAAATAAAAGTGCCTTGCACCAGTCACTGAGGTTTGGGACATAATTGTTACAGCAGATAGCATTATTTCAACCAATGTACCTTACTGTAAGTCTCAGCAATAGGTGGTGACTGCCTCCCACTATACAAACTAATATTACCCTTTTTAAATATCTTTCTTATTATTTCAGCATATTATGGGGATACAAAAGTTTAGGTTACATATATTGTCTTTTCCCCACCCAAGTCAGAGCTTCAAATGTGTCCATGCCCCAGATGGTGTGCACCACACCTATTGGGTGTGAATATATCCATCCCCTCCTCCCCGCTCCCACCTGCCCCATGCCTGATGAATGCTACTACTGTATGTGCACATAAATGTTGATCGATTAATACGAATTTCATGGTGAGTCCATGTGGTGCATGTTTTTCCATTCTTGTGATACTTCGCTTAGTAGAATGGGCTCCAGCTGTATCCAAGATAATACAAGTGGTTCTAGATCACCATTGTTTTTTGTGACTGAGTAGAACTCTATATTATACATATACCACATTTTATTAATCCACCCATGTATTGATGGGCACTTGGGTTGTTTCCACATCTTTGCAATTGTGAATTGTGCTGCTATAAACATTCTGGTGCAGATGACTTTTTCATAGAATGTCTTTTGTTCCTTTGGGTAGATGCCAAGTAATGGGATTGTTGGATCAAATGGTAATTCTACTTGTAGCTCTTTGAACTATCTCCATATTACTTTCCACAGAGGTTGTACTAGTTTGCAGTCCCACAAGCAATGTATGAATATTCCTATCTTTCCGCATTCATGCCAACATTTGTCATTTTGGGACTTTTTGAAAAAAGCCATTCTCAGTGGAGTTAATTGATACCTGATTGTGGTTTTGATTTGCATTTCCCTGATGACTGGAGATGTTGAGTATTTTTTCATCTGTTTTTTGGCCATTAGTCTGTCTTCTTTTGAAAAGTTTCTGTTAAGTTCTTTGCCCACTTTTTAATGGGGTTGTTTGATTTTTTTCTTGGTGATTTTCCTGAATTCTATATAGATTCTAGTTATCAGCCCTTTATTGGATGTATAGCATGTGAATATTTTCTCCCATTCTGTAGGTTGTCTGTTCTCATCAGACAAGAGAAGGAAATCAAGGGTATCCAAATGGGGGCAGAGGATGTCAAACTATCGCTCTTTGCTGATGATATGATCTTATATCTAGAAAAACTCCAAAGATTCTGCCATGAGATTACTGAAATTGATAAACAAATTCAGCAAAGTCTCAGGTAACAAAATCAATGTACACAAATCAGTAGCATTCTTATACGCCAACAACAGTCAAACTGAGAACCAAATCAAAGACTCAATACCCTTCACAATAGCAACAAAGAAAATAAAACACCTAGGAATATATTTAACTAAGGAGGTGAAAGACCTCTACAGGGAGAATTATGAAACACTGAGGAAGGAAATAGCAGAGGATATAAACAAGTAGAAACCATACCATGCTCACGGGTCAGTGAAATCAACATTGTTAAAATGTCTGTACTATCCAAAGTGTTCTACAGATTCAATGCAATCCCTATTAAAATACCAACATCATTTTCTGCAGATATAGAAAAAATAACTCTATGCTTTGTATGGAACCAGAGAAGACCCTATATAGCAAAGGCAATCTTAAGCAAAAAGAACAAATTGGGAGGCATCAGTTTACCAGAATTCAAGCTATACTATAAGGCTATAGTAACTAAAACAGCATGCTACTGGCACAAGAATAGAGACATAGACCAATGGAGCAGAACTAAGAACCCAGATATAAAGCCATCCTCATATAGCCATTTAATCTTTGACAAAGTAGACAAAAACATACAGTGGGGAAAAGAATAATTATTCAATAAATGGTGCTGGGAAAACTGGATAGCCACATGAATAAGACTGAAACGTGATCCACACTTTTCACCTCTCACAAAAATCAACTCATGGTGAATAACAGACTTAAACCCAAGGCATGAAACTATAACAATTCCAGAAGAAAACGTTGGAAAAACTCTTATAGACATTGGCCTAGGCAAAGAATTTATGAAGAAGATCCCAAAGGCAATCACAGCAACAACAACAACAAAATAAATAAATGGAACCTGATCAAATTAAAAAGCTTCTGCACAGACACTCTCTTTTCCTGGGCTTCCTTGCATCTAGAATACACATGTGTGATCTTGGCTTTGTCAATCAGATGCAGCCACACCAGACTTTGACTAATGAGCAGGCAACACAAAGAAGTGATATCGTGTGAAATTCATTCTGGAAGGGAGGTGGCTGCAGGGGCTGTTCATCAGTTTATGAGGACAGCAGTGGCAGCAGCACTGTACAGTGTCCAGGCTCATGGTGTCAATCACATGATGGCAATGCCTGATCCACTAGCAAGATGTGACTCCTTCATAGCTGCGGCATGATTTTAGACATAACTCTTGTCCAACAGCCACCAAACCTGCTGAACTAGCCTTCTCAGAAATCTGTGTCCTTTGCTTCCAACAACCTTCTTCTGCTTAAGTTAGCTGGAATTCATTTCTATTGCTTGCAGCTAATAATTTCTATTGACACAGACACTTTCGGAGAGAGAAAGATGGGGGCCCTTCTTGGCCTTGGCCTCAGGGAGCTTTCCTTGCTCTGGGATGTATTTTTCACTTCCTGAGAAAGAGCCGGAGTCTGTGCTGTGAACCGCTCACGTTCCCACCGATAGTTTCAGTAGCCTCCAGCAGAGAAAACCAAGCTATCTATATTTTGACTGCCCCAGGTTGTGCTGAAGTAGATTAAATTCGACCAAAATAACGCCTGTTATTTGGGAAAATAGGGAATTGAAAAGTAAAATGCTGAAAAGAAAACTTAAAAAAATACCCAAGGAAGTAACTTAAAAAAATATCCAAGGAGGTAAAGAAAACAGACCTTCCCTGGGAATACTGTACTATAAGTTGCAAAGAGATATAAAACAGACCGGTCATTTTAGGTCAATCAGACTCTTTCTGCAACAAAAGCATAATTTAGATTTTGTCAAGCTATTTGATCTTTTAAAGTCTTTTAAAGTCTCGATGTTCCCAACTACAGTTGAACTAGGTCAAAGAAAATGTTTTGTGCAAGGGTGAGCAGTATTGCAGCAGGGGAGCTGGAATTTTTTTCTCAAGACGTCCGTTATTGTGCCCAAGTGACCCTTACAGCCAGGTTACAGTCCTACTGCAGTTGGCAGGAAGAGGGAAAATTAACCAGCGATAACAGAGAGACCATCCTGGGCAATCCTGTCTTACACAACCACTGGTGCCATCTTGGGTGTGGCCACCTCTGTGTCAGTTCTAGGTCTCCTTGTGTATTTCACCTGATGAAGTTCCAGGAGTCTCATATGTTGTAAATATCGGCCGCCTGTGAATTATGCCTTCTTATAACCATACCACTGTGCACTGTGACAGGCCCACATTTTCTACCACTGAACCTGAGCTGTCCTTGGGAATGGCTTTGACCCCCAGAATATGGCAGAACTGACACGGTGCCTGTCCCAGAGATTGTGCCTCAAGGGGCCTTGCTGTTCCCCTTGTTTTGAACCTTGAGACCACCCAGCTGTGCTGATGCCTCATTCAGCCTCCTGAAAGCTGAGTGGCCACGTGGAGGTCATCCAAGGTCCCAGAGCTGGCAGACAGCTTGTGGAGGTGGCATCCTGGCCCTTCTGCCTGCTGAATGAAGCTGCTTGAGTGACCCCGAGCAGCAGGAGCAGGAGAACTGCTGGCCAACCACACAACAGTGGGCAATATGTGAGAACTAGCACAGCATTATTGTTCCAAACCACTACGTTTTGTGGTGGTTGGTTATGCCTCAAGAGATCATTGATTTGAGGTGAGGCCAAAACATTGAGTGTTAGATTAAGAAGAACCCATGTTTGTGTCAACGAGCTGGCAGGACAGAAAAGGCACTGCAGATCTCTAAAGTCTAATTAACTTTGGACCCTTTAAACTCAAAGATGAGTTAAGTTTGCCAAAGAAGCGGAAAATGCCATAGAACTTGTGATAGAAACTATAACCCATATTCAGTGAGGTCAGCTTTAAAAGTTCTCCCCTTGAATTTCAGAAGAAACCTGAAAAGCTCCTAAAAGAGGTAAGATTCAGAAATTCAGAGGCCAGTTGTGTTGCATCACTGCACCGGAGACACTGAATTTCCACCACCTCCTGTGGCATTTTCTGGCATCTACACTAAATTTAGGGGAAACACGGCCTCTATGATTACCCTGTAGAGTTCTACCGCTACTCCTCTGCCCAATAACCTTGTCGAAACTAAATGAACTGAATTCATTAAAATGCACGGAATGTACACCCAAAACACAGAACCTACTGTTCTAGGAAAAAGTCATCTTTTGTACAAATTTATTTAGGAATGTTAAAAGGAATAGATTCTCACAAAACTAATGCTTAGGAATTCTCATCCAGAGAACTGATAGGCTTGGTCCTCTTTGGGTAATGGTGTTCGAGATGGGAATAACGGCAATTTGTTCTTGGCTAAAAGGTGTCCTTTTGTCACAGCGAGGCACTGGACAGCTATGAACTGGCTCCTGCACACCTTTCTAGCATTCTCTCCAACCACTTCCTCCCAACTACCTGCTGGAAACCACGTTGGGACACCTTGTCAGCCCTAGTCACGTGGTCCTTCCAGGTGCTGGAATGCTCTGAGCTGCTGACTGACTCATACATTTAGCAGGGATCAGTTCCTATGCCTGGAAGATTCTTCCCTCCTGTTCTCTGCATCTCTGGGCCTTCCTTGACTTTCTCATCCGACGTGGCACCTCCTCACTCTCACTCTCTATAGTGACTTCAGTCCCAGAACCCTGTTTACTTCCCTCATGGCACTACCCTCAAGCTGTCATTAATTTGCTCATTTGTTTACTCGGGTATTTTCCGTGTCTCTCACTGGAGTAAGCTTCATCAGGGTAAGATTCTTTCATGCCGCGTGTCCATTGCAACTCCGGCATTAGAACACTGCCTGACACAGAGAAGGTGTGTAGAAAACACGAGGAGGTGTGCAGAAAACATGCAGTGTGTGAAGGAATACACAAAGAACGCAGCAGTAGCGAATAATGGCACATCAGTTATGCCGCTCCCCGCACGCTGCACCATGTAACTCCAGCTCCTGATTCACGGAAAAACTGATTCAGGCAGACTCCACAGGCACCACGCAATGAGCATTTTGTTGTACATTCATTTACATGATCTCATTTATATCACACAATAGCTTTATGAGGCAGCCATTCTTATCATTATTACTGCTTCCCAGATGGGACAGAAAAACTCAGAGAACTTAAATTATTTGCACACACCAGACCCCAACACCTGTGATAGGCAGAATATGGCTCTATTTAGGTCTCGCTGACTCCACTTGGAGCCCAGGTGTGCTCCATGACCTCCTGTGCTTCAGAGGTTTCCCCAGAGAGAGTAAAACCAATGTCCTGATGTGCTAATCCATGGGTTACATGTGATTATATGCGTTATGTTTCATATTCCCTCAGATGACTGTGTTTATTTATATCAAGGTAGTGGTAGCAAGCTCTCTAATTCTCATTCAATAGGGCAAGCATTAAATTCTTCCTCATTAATGATGACTTCTTCCTAAAGGTTTGCATGATAATTAACTCAAGGGAATGACTTCTAACAACTCCTGCAACGAAGAGATTCTTTTTTTTTTTTTTTTTTTTTTTTTTTTTTAAAAAAAAAAAAAAATTTATA
>CAUYSK010091203.1:0-47618 GCA_963575035.1 Avahi laniger | reverse complement strand
ATTTTGCTAAAGAGGTCTAAAATATACTATCATACATTCTGAGGAAATTGCCTTTAATATTTGGTGTCAGACACCATTTTTTGCTTTATTCTTTTTTTAATTATAGAATTTTTTAAAACTTGCTAACTTGCAAATAATTAGGAAGATATTCGCATGCAAATCACATAAAGATGTCAGAGAAACTCCCCAGTCCAGCTTCTGAGATACGCTTCTGAGTTAGGGGATTTTAAAGTTAATAAAAAACATACCATCTTTAACATCTGGCACCATGCTTTTTACCCCATTGCAGCCTCATCCATCCTCTCTCCTATTCACGGTACCTGTTTCCCTACTCTCTCTCAGATTTGGCACTCACTTTTCATTTACCATTTGACTCTGCAGACCCATTTATAATAACTAACTGAGTCACCTTGGACTTCAGTTTCCTCACCTATAAAATTATCTGGCTGGCCAGGCGTGGTGGCTCACGCCTGTAATCCTAGCACTCTGGAAGGCCGAGGCAGGAGGATCGCTTCAGGTCACGAGTTCGAGACCAGCCTGAGCAAGAGCGAGACCCAGTCTCTACTAAAAATAGAAAGAAATTAGCTGGACAACTAAAAATATATATAGAAAAAATTAGCCAGGCATGGTGGCACATGCCTGTAGTCCCAGCTACTCGGGAGGCTGAGGCAAAAGGATTGTTTGAGCCCAGGAGTTTAAGGCTGCTGTGAGCTAGGCTGACGCACGGCACTCTAGCCTGGGTGACAGAGCGAGACTCTGTCTCAAAAAAAAAAAAAAGTATGTGGCTGCCCTAGACTATCTCAAAAGTCTCTCTCAAGTCTAGCATTTCGTTGTCCACGATTCACCATCGACACGCCCCTCACATGGTATCAGCCATCCCTCCGCATCCTTACTCTCTGAGAGTATAGGCTTGCAGGTGTCTTTGCACCTGCGAGCTGAAGAGATGGGTCTGTGTGAAGGGGAAATGGAAGCAGCTAGAAGAAGGGCGTCGAGTGTCTGTGAGCTCCACAGAGGTATGGGGGGAGTCAGGGCCCATGTGGAGTCGGGGTGTGGGCAGGGACGGAGCTACATGACACTTCACTTTCAATTACTATTGCCTGAAAAATAAAGCTACTTTACAACATGGTCTATGATTTTAGTAACAAAATTCCTCATGAATCATGCAGAGACAATCTGTGCATGGTCAAAGTGACACATTAAGTTGACAGTGAGCAGTGCTGACCAGACGTGGTGGGACTGGCCACCCCAAGGCCCTTCGTGTCAGCTCAGTGCTTACTGCCCACAAACTGACTCTGTTCATAAAACAGGAAGGCTGCTCTGCCAGTCACTCACAGTCCCTGTTAAGGGCAGTGCAGTAGAGTAGTTAAGAGGATGGGATCTGGGTTCAAATCCTAACTCTATTGCTGTATGATCTTGAACAAGTCACTTGAACTCTCTGAACTTCATAGGTTTTATGAAAATTGAATATAAAGTATCTGGCATATAGTAAGTGCTTAATAAATGCTATGCTACAATTCACAACTGCAAAGATGTGGAATCAACCCAAGTGCCCATCAATTTATGAGTGGATTAATAAAATGTGGTATACGTTTACCATGGAGTACTACTCAGCCATAAAAAAGGATAGATTAAAACCTTTTCAACACTTTGGATAGAACTGGAGACCATTATCCTAAGTGAAGTATCTAAAGAATGGAAAAACAAACACCACATGTACTCATTATTAAATTGGAACTAACTGATGAGCACACGTGCACAGAGGGAGGGAAAACTCAGTGGAAATCAAGCAGAAGGGAGGAGAAAAAGGGGAGGGGCAAAACCTACCAAATGGGTACAATGAACACTATTTGTGTGACGGGCACACTTACAGCCATGGCTCAAGCATTACAAAAGTGATCCATGTAACCAAGAACATTTGTACCTCCTTAATATTTTATAGTTTAAAAAATAAACAAAAATAAATGCTATGGTATTATTACTGTGTAGATGATTAGACTTTGGTGTGAATTAATTTGCATTTGCTTCTCTAAGTGTGGAAAAAATGTCTGTGAACAATTTTCAAATGTCAACAAGTGGGTGGAAGATTCTGAAGTCTGTGACAATGTAGTAGTAGTAATAATAATAATAATACTAATACCTGCCACTTATTAAGAGCTAACTAGGGGCCGGGCCCTACGTGGCTGGCTTGTGTGCTCAGCTCTACCAGTTAGAACAATATGTAAGTCTCTGGTCCTTCTCGGTGTCATGCGATTGGTCAGAAGCTGGAGGTAGGCATGCTACTGAGAGACAAGGGAACACACACCCATTGAGGGAGAAACTGCAAAGTGTTGGGGTGAGCTCTTTAACAGGTGGTTAGCGGGCTGGGTTTTGATGGATAAACGAGAGTTTTCCAGGAGGGAAGACGGAGGAGAAGTATTTCTAACAAAGAATACAACAGTTGCGAAGCATGAGGCTGTGGACGGCCTGGCTGTTCGGGGAAAGGCCAGATGTTTTATTGTGCAGCATAGACTCTGGAGGCATGAGAACAGATCTGGTGTGGTAAGGCTTTTATGTTAAGCAAAGGAGAAAGGTGTGGAATTTATGTAAAATAGGCACCCACTGTCTGTCAGGGACTCTGAGTACTTCCCATATATGATCTCATTTAATCTTCAAACACCCTGATGAGGTAGGAGTCATTATCTCTCTTTCACAGATGGGGAAACTGAGTTTAATAAAGACTAACGTTTCCAGGATCCCACAGCTACTTAGTGCAGAACTGACATTAGAGTCTTAATGTTTGTGACGCCTAAGCTTGTGTTCTTCCCACTGTCCCGACAGCCTCCACCTGTACCCTAGAGAGTTCCTGAAGAAGGGTGGCCCCCCTGGCTCTACCTGTCCCTCCCCAGGCTCCTGCACTTCCGAGGTGACATCTGACTAACCCATCGACAATAATGCTAATGATGTTAACAATCTTAAATATCCCATACAATGGCATGGAATTTTGTAGACTACAAAGCGTTTTTGGTGTGACTTTGGGCAAGTTACTTATCCATTCTGTGCCTCAGTTTCCTCCTCTGGATTACATAGTGCTCATCTCATATGGTTTCCATGATGAAAATTAAATCACACAGGTAAAATGCTTGGAAAGCACCTGCACATACTTCTGTACATGTTAGCTGTGGAGCTGCTACCAGTTTCAGTAGCTCACTCAAGTTTTATATATAAAGTATTGTCTCCATTTCACAGATGAAGAAACTGAGGCTCAGAGAAGTTTGTAAATTGCCCAGTCACACAACTTTAGAGTGACAGGGACAGGATTCCAAGCTAGGTCTTCTGCTTCCAGAGCTGCCTCCCTTCCACACAGCCTCTTGTGTTGTGGTGATCTGTGCCCACCTATTCACCTACTTCCTTCAAGTGACATCTGGGGGCGTTTAGGGCCACATGCCCACTCTGTCATGTTCATGGTGTGTTAGTGGGGAGGGGTCCTTTCTCTAGCACACTGCGAATTGCAAATGCACACACCAAATAATTGACGAGAAAAATAATGAGTTTCCCCTGTACTACTCCGCATGCTGTTATAAACCTACACAAATTAAAAGAGCCAGAAACATTGCATCAATTATTTTGCTTAAAATAAGCTTTGAGGAGAAGTGGAAGCACCAAGAAAGAGATGCCAGTGAATGCCTTCAAACAGAGATGGTGCCAATTAACAGTGCAAGACACAAATCAGAGACCCCTCAATTACCCCAGCTCCACCTGGAAGGCCAGGTCAGCTGCCGAAGCACATTTATGGCTCTCTCTGGACTCACGCATGGCAGTCTCTGTTGTGTTCATTTACTTTAGCCTTTATATAATTAGCCCACAGATATTATTAGTTGGTGATGATGTACACGTACATCATGTTCCCTTTACAGGCTTGTAGTTAAGGCTGTTAGTCACGCTCCATGTGACTGCCACCAAATCTGTCACAGAGTCTAAACTGACCAATAAATCCATGTCAAGTGGAGAGAATAATTTAAGTGATAATAAAAGGCAACCAGTTCAGATTCTGATCTTATTGGCAGAAGTTTCCTGCTGCCTGCATGTCATTTAACTCTTCAGGAAACAGCGATGAGGGCCCTGAACCTTCCAGGCATAAGTGCGACAGTGGGGATTAAAAGAGATGTTAGCCTCCTGAAGACAAGCTAATTGTGAGATCTGATTTTAAATTAACAAGTGCCGTCAATGGGGGAGAAGCAACTGAAAGGATTTGAGGGTGCATGGAGGTGCATTTGGTGGATGCAGTTGCTATGGTGATAGGTTTATTCTCCAGGAGACAGAAGCTGGAACACAGGATGCCTGGAACCAGGATGGCATTGTCCACATGAAGCCCACCCTGACTTACAGCTGTGAAGCCTCCAGAGTCCCACCAAAGGCCATTTTGCTTCCAGCATTGTACTGGCAGGAGTGGCAGCTTGTGGGCTAATGTCATTAAAGTCTGGCAAATGTTCCAGGAGTGGTGCAGTTTGGCCCAGTTCCTCCCACAGTTAGTTACTAGAAAAGGCAGCAAATTGCCTATAAATGTCGGGAGGAAGAGGAGGTGAACAGGCGCCGTCACATCATAATGGCAGATGTGTGAATTCATTTCATAAAACTCTGCGGTTCCTAACACTGACATTCTTCCTAATTCAAAGACAAAACATGATATCTGGGGTTTTTTTCCACCAGTTCCCCTTCTGTGACTATGATGTCCAAATGACACTATTGTGGAGTCACCTCTAAATCTAGACTGGGGAGCAGGAATTAGATTCTCAAGTCAGTAAGAGTGATGAACAATGGCAGATACTAAAAATAATGGTCAGAAACCCCTTAGTTTGCAAATCAAGTATAGTGTGCCCAGTTTTATATACTGTTCAGATATTCTTAAGCATATTAAAGTTTGAGAAATCTGCGGTAGATGAAAGGAAGAAATGATGTCCTGTCTTCATTTGTGTCCAGAACACCTCAGCTCCTAATGACCCTGCTGGCTCCTTCTCATCTCCCTACTCTTCTGAGTAGGGCTGTCCGTGGCTCAGTTCTTGAGCCTCAGGTGTCACCTGTCCATACTCACTGCCTTGAGGATCTAATCCAGTCTCACAGCTTTAAATCCACCCGCATGCTAACTACTTCTAAACAGACATCTTTAGCCTGGACCTGCCACAGAAACCCCAGATTTATATGTCCAACTGCCTACCTGGATGTCTACCTGGCATATCAGGCAAGCCCAAAGCTGAATTTCTAAGCGTTTCCCTACCAATTTGTTGTTCCTACAGTTTTCTCCATCTCACTAAATAATTCCATCTTAGTTATAGGAGCCAAAACCCTTGGGGTCCTTCTCAACTCTTACACCCCACATCTAATCCATCAACAAATGCAGTTGACTCTTTTTATTTTCCCAAAATATATCAGCACGTATACCTGTTGGCCCAACAATTCTTGTTCCTAGATATATGCCCCCCTAACTTAACGGATATTAGGAGGTACATTTGTTGTGTTGAGGACTAATTGAGATTATATTTGTGGAAGCTGTATGGGATCCAGCACATAGTATATACTCGATAAATATTGGCTGGATTTGACTCTGAATTTTGCTTAATCAGACTCATATCCATCCATAGTATTTTTGAAAAACTACAGGGAAGTCGTGGGCTGCCTGTTTATTGTTTTTTTGTTTGTTTGTTTTTGTTTTTTTTATAACAGTATCCTAGTTGGCATGTCCTTGTGCTTGGTGTCAGGGCCCCTGATGCTGTGGTGATCAGGTTGATCATGAGAGCTCCATGAGGACAGAGAACCTCGTCCGTCCTGTTCTCTGTTGTGCCAGCACAAGGCCTGGCCCAGGGTGGACATACACAAGGCTCATCAGAGAAGGAACATTAAATGAGTGAAGGGGTCAGTGGAATGAAACTGGGCCCTCGCGTATCCAAATGGTGTGGATTTTTTTGTGTTTATGAGCAAGTAATGAATACATGAGATATTTGCCTGCATGGCACCGCTAGAGGCACCGTCAGACTGTGCAGCTTCATTTCCAAGTGCCGCCATGGAGTCTGGCAGGACTGCTCACAATAGCCCTGAAGGTGCACAATCTCCAATACCACCTCATCAAACATTCAGCCTTCTAAAATTGTGCTAAGAAGATTGAGAATAGTGAACTATAAATACAAAAATAATATTATTGTTAATGAAGCATAATGCCTTTTTGTATTGCTTCACAGTTTTAAAAAATCTGAGAGAGGGCCGGTTGCGGTGGCTCACGCCTGTAATCCTAGCTCTCTGGGAGGCCGAGGCGGGCGGATTGTTTGAGCTCAGGAGTTCGAAACCAGCCTGAGCAAGAACAAGACCCCGTCTCTACTAAAAATAAAAAAGAAATTAATTGGACAACTAAAAATATATAGAGAAAAAAATTAGCCGGGTATGGTGGCGCATGCCTGTGGTCCCAGCTACTCGGGAGGCTGAGGCAGTAGGATCGCTTGAGCCCAGGAGTCTGAGGTTGTTGTGAGCTAAGCTGATGCCATGGCACTCGCCCCAGGCAGCACAGTGAGACTTTGTCTCAAAAAAAAAAAAAAAATTTGAGAGAGCTAGGTGAAGTAAAGTCATGACATATTAATGATTTCAAATGTGTCTTGGAATTGTCAGAACAGAGAGTGGCATGAATAATTCAAATAAGACACCAGTTTTTTTTTCCTTCTTGCAAAAGGCTAAAGTA
This sequence comes from Avahi laniger, assembly GCA_963575035.1. Classification (NCBI taxonomy): domain Eukaryota; kingdom Metazoa; phylum Chordata; class Mammalia; order Primates; family Indriidae; genus Avahi; species Avahi laniger. Next base: position 40,918 of record CAUYSK010091203.1, on the reverse strand, counting down.
TTAAAAATAGGGGTGGAGGCTTTGGGAAAGATGGGCATATATATCATGTAGTCCAGAGATCGCCTTGCATTTGGAGGGTTAACACAAGTTCAAGCAACACAGGACACCATCAAGACATTTTCAGGAAGTTATATTGAAATCTTTTGACACTACATTTCACTCCTTCTGACTCTGGCAGCTGCTGGGGAGAGTTAAGACTGAATGTTTGATGCCCAGTGCATTAGAGTCTATTTTTGAGCTCGAATCTCCAAATCCTGAAGGAATGGTCACCAAGAAGAAAGGAAAGCAGAAAACAGCACTGGGGGCCGTTGGTTTAGTGCACCCTCCTTATCTCCACCACACAAACCACGATGGGAGTTGGATATGAAATGGCTTGAAAGGAAGCTCTGAGTACAGATAATGACTGTGAGTAGGGCAGGAATAAAAGACAGTGGAGCTACCTTTTTGCTTTAATATCTTTTCATCGTTGTCTTTTTTCCTGAAACTGCTTTCGAAACATAGCCATAGTGCGCCAAAGAAGAGCAGTCTATTTTAACTGTGCATAGATTGTCGTGGGTTAATATGTATAAGATTGAATTTCTATCAGATCTATTTAATGTAGACTCCTATATTATATTGATCTAATATGTGTGCATATATATATACACAGATCTAATATGTGTATATATTTATCACACACATATGTATACATGTAACATACACATGTATACAATAAATGTATTTTAACAGTGCAGAAAAAAATTTAAAAAAAACTACAGTGAGTGTGCTCAAGGCACAGATTAATAAAGAATGAGGATTTAAGTGATTAGGGTGAGACTAAACCTCAGGAAGACTATGAATTTAAAGTTCTCTTTCAGAGGTTCGGTGGAGAAGATAAATCAATAGGTACTTGAGTCAATCCATAAATTATCTGTTGCAGGTTGTCTTTTAGAAGTTGGCCCAAAGCGTTTAGAACAAAGAGAAAAGTAAAGTAATCAGCCCACATGATCAGGCAGCAGTCTGCAGCTGAGGAAAGGGTAATGCATCCATCCGTCTATCCATCTATCCATCCATCCATCCACCTGCACATCCATTCATATACTGAGTGCATACAAATCTCAGGCACTGTGGGAGGTGCTATGGATATAAGATAAAAACCAAAAGCCTTCACTTCACTGAGCTCTCAGCCCAATGGATGAAAAAAACAAGGAAACCCGGAATCTGGTTACCCTTTGCTGAGCTATAGTGAGGAAGGAGTAGGGGCCTCTTGGTATGCAGAGAGGGGACAACAATTATTCAACAAAAAGCTATCTGAGATTTCAGACTGTCAAGAGTCAGAATGCAACTTCTTTCTGTAAATATTAAGCTACATAAAAGCTGAATTTCCTATTTTGTTTTCTTATTTATACCACATAATTTATATGATCGTTTTTAATGTTTTAGAGGCATTTTCCACATAACTTTCCACATACTGAAAATTGACATGAATGTCTATTTTCCAGCTCAATCACATAAATTATAGGAATAAATTTTGTGAAACATCTTATACATTATTTTAAAATAGACCATGCCCATAATCCAATAATATTTCCATATTTTTATTTGAGGCAAGCCTTGTGCTAGGAAGTTATCTTATCCCCATGATGTATATCATAAAGTATCTTAGAAATATAGATATTTTAATCACGAATAGCTTGTAACATAATACACATACTAAGTATTGTTAGCCTAGAAAGAATTTAAAGGGTTGCCTATATTATAAGTGAAATGTGCCCCTTTTTGGCCAACGTAATGTTTTGTTTAGTTTAATTTCAATGTTTCTCTTAGGTATGTGTATGTAGTTGGGGAGGGTGGAGGGGAATGAGGCTCCACATGTACTGTTTTCCAGACACCCTCTCACAGCCTGGTCCCAAGGCTTTCAATTAGTAATCCCTGAACCCTTGTATAAAGGCCTTCCTTTTATAGGTGAAGAAAATCATGCTCTCTTCCTGAAGTCAAGGCTCAATGGTCTTTGCCCTCAAGGACTTTGTTATCTAGATATGAGACAATCTAACTCATGTGAACCACACCAAATACCACATGAGGCAGCCCTATTGGATTCTGAACCTAGCCACACATCAGAATCATCTAAGCTGCTTTTGTTCATTTGATTGTTTTCTGTGTGTTTTTTAAACAAGAGGACAGGGTACTTCTTTTTTTCCTTTTGAAAGAAAAAGTAATATATGCACTATTTTAAAAGAAACCACTCAAAGGGGCATATAATCAAAATTTCTGGCCTTCTACCCTCTGGGTCAAACCCATTAATAATTGCCTTGTATTGCTCTACAAATTTTCCATACATAATGAAGCAAATATATGTATGGGTTTTCCCCATTCTTTAAACACAAATGATATACATGATGTTTTTCTTCTTATTGTACTTTGGGGACAATAATAATAGCAATAAGGTTCTACAGCAGTTCACCCAGATCTATTCTTTTAATGACTACATAGTATTTCATTGATTGGAATTTCCATAAAATATTTAATCAACTCCCTATTGATGAGCATTTAGGTTATTTCCAATCTTTCATTATTACAGGTACATTTCTAATACATAATAAAGTAAATATATCAGTAGGAAAAAAGCTTAGAATTTTTGAGTCATAGGAAATATAATTTTTAGAGAATTTTTAAAAATTTTTAAAAACATTTTTATTTTTAATTATTATGGGGATATAATAGTTGTATGCATTTATAGGGTACATGTGATGTTTTGGTACAAGTATACAATGTATAATAATAAAATCAAGGTAATTGTATTATCCATTGCCTCAAGCATTTCTTTGTGTTAGGAACATTCCAATTCCACTCTTTTAGTTATTTTAATGTGTAGCATAACTTATTGTCGACTATAGTCACTGTGTTGAGCTATCAAATATTGTTCATTCTATCAGCCTAACTATATTTTTGTACCCATTAACCATTCCCAATTTACTCCAACTCCACACTACCCTTCCTCGCTTTTGGTAACTATCATTCTACTCTCTGTCTCCATGAGATCAATTGTTTTAATGTTTAGCTTCCACAGAAAGACATGTGAGATTTGTCTTTCTGTGTTTGACTTATTTCACTTAACAAAATGTTCTCCAGTTCCATCCATATCATTGCAAATTGCAGGACTTCATTCTTTTTATGGCTATATGATATTCCTTTGTGTATATGTACCACATTTTCTTTATTCATTCATTAGTTGATAGATACTTAGGCTTATTTCAAATCTTGGCTATGTGAAAAGTGCTGCAATAAACATGGGAACGCAGATATCTTTTGGATATACTGATTTCCTTTCTTTTGGATAAATGTCTAGCACTGGGATTGCTGGGTCATATTATAGTTCCACTTTTAGTTTTTTAAGAAACCTCCATACTGTTCTTCATAGTGGTTGTTGCTGTAATCTACATTCTAACCAACAGCGTACAAGGGTTCCCCTTTTTCCATATCCTCACCAACATTCATTATTGCCTGTCTTTTTGATAATAGCCATTCTAACTGGGGTGAGATAATATCTCATTGTAGTTTTGATTTGCATTTCTCTGATGACTAATAATATCAAGCATTTTTTATATACCTGTTGCTCACTGGTATGTCTTCTTTTGACAAATGTCTATTCAGGTCTTTTGCCCATTTTTTAATCAGATTATTTTATTTTTTCTTATTGAGTTGTTGCAGTACTTTATATATTCTAGGTATTAATTCCTTGTCATATGGGTAGTTTGCAAACATTTTCTTCTATTCTCTGTGTTGTTTCTTTACTCTGTTGATTGTTTGCTTTGCTGTGCAGAAGTTTTTTAGCTTGATATGACCCATTTGCCCAATTTTCCTTTGATTGCCTGTGTCTTGGAGCATTTCCCTAAAGTTTTCTCTTAGTACTGTCACAGTTTCAGGTCTTAGATTTAAGTCTTTAATCTACTTTGATTTTATTTTTGTATATGGCAAGAGATAAGGGTCTGCTTTCATTCTACTCTGTATGTATGCCCAATTTTCCCAGTACCATTTATTGAAGAGACTATCCTTTCCCCAACGTATATTCTTGGCATCTTTGTCAAAATGAGTTCACTATAGACATATGGATTTATTTCTGGATTCTCTATTCTGTCCTATTGGTCTGTGGGTCTGTTTTTATGCCAGTATTATGCTATTTTGGTTACTACAGCTCTGTAGTATAATTTGAAGTCAGGTAATGTAATTCCTCTAGTTTTGTTCTTTTTGCTCAGAATGGCTTTGACTATTCTTGGTATTTGAGAATTCCAAATAAATTTTAGAATTATTTTTTCTATTTCTGTAAAGAATGTTATTGGTATTTTGATGAGGATTACAATGAATCTATAGATTGCTTTGGGCAGTATGGATATTTTAACAATACTGGTTATTCTAATCCATGAGCATAGAATACCTTTCCATTTTTTTGTGTCCTCTTCAATTTCTTTCATCAATGTTTCACAGATTTTTACTGTAGAGGTCTTTCATTCCTTTGGTTTAGTTTATTCCTAGGTATTTTATTTTATTTGTAGCTATTGTAAATGGGATTACTTTTTTGGTTTCTTTTTCAGATTGTTTACTATTGGCATATAGAAATGCTACTGATTTTTGTGTGTTGATTTTGTATCCTGCAATTTTATTGAATTTGTTTATCAGTTCTAATAGTTTCTGGGTGGAGTCTTTAGGTTTCTCTGAATATAAGATCATATCATCTGCAAACAAGGATAATTTGACTTCTTTCTTTTCAGTTTGGATGCCCTTTCTTTCTTTCTCTATCTGAATCCTCTAGCTAGAACTTCCAGTACCATGTTGAATAACAGTGGTGAAAGTGAACATCCTTGACTTTCTCCAGATCTTAAAGGGAAGGCTTTCAGTTTTTCTCCATTCCTTATGATATTAGCTGTGGGTCTGCCATATATGGCTTTATTGTGTTGAGGTAAATTCCTTTTATATCCAGTTTTTGAGAGTTTTTATTCTGAAGCAATGTTAAGTTTTATCAAATGCTTTTCCAGCATCAATTGAAATGATTATATGGTTTTTGTCATTCATTCTGATGATATGACATATCACATTAATTGATTTGCATGTGTTGAACCATCCTTGCATCCTGGGATAAATCCCACTTGATCATGATGAATAATCCTTCTAACATGTTGTCAAATTCAATTTACTAGTATTTTGTCGAGGATTTTTGCATCTATGTTGATCAGATATATTGGCCTATAGTTTTGTTTTTTTGTTGTGTCTTTGTCTGGTTTTGGCATCAGGGTGATACAGGCCTCATAGAATGAGTTTGAGAATATCCCCTCCTCTTTGATTTTTTGGAATAGTGTAAGCAGGATTGGTATTAGTTCTTTGAATGCTTGGTAGAATTCAGCACTGAAACCATGGGGTCCTGGGCTTCATTTTAATGGGAGACTTTTTACTATTGCTTCTATTAAAGAATTTTTTTTGACAGAGATTTTTGAATTGTCTAAAATCGTTATCTGGACCCAGCTTATACCAGCTCACAAAAACCAACCATTAAATATTCAAGAACTTTGTCAGTCAATTGTTAAACTGCTTATAACTTGAAATCAGCCTGGCAATCTGGGCCTTTACAATTCTGTTTTATTCTGGTCTTGGATTTTTTATTTGTTTGTTTTTGGCAAAGTAATTTACTAGCACATCACTGCCTATAAAGATAATTAACACTCATTTGGGGATGTTTTTAAAAATTCAAAGTGTAGAGCCCCCCACCAGACCTACAGAATCAGAGCATCTAGGGGTAGGAAGAGAGAACCTGGATTTATAGAAACTCTCTCATGTGAGTTCAGTTTAGCCCTGTTGGAACCAAGGGTGAGAGAATCTCAGTGATGTTCAAAAAAGGAGATGAAGTAGCCAGGGAGTGCTTTCTGGAGTGGACACTAAATTGGAACTTGAGGACTGTTGAGGAGTTAGAGACATGTGGATCCTGGAGACCCATCCAGGAGATGGGTCTAGAGATGTTTCCTCAACTATGTGAAAACAGACTCCTGGGAAGCACAGATCACATATAAGGACACAGATTCCTCTCACTGAACTGCCTTCACAGCCATCTGTCTTCTGCCTTCTGTGAGATATCCCCTCAGAACTTCAGTCTGCACCCCTCCCCACCTGTCCTAACAACAGGCACACTCACACACATACTCACCCCAAAGATGACTCAAGCTTTTCCCTCTCTCCCTGCCTTCAAAATCCTATCTCAGATCTGATTGAGTTAAATTTAAGTGAATGACCTTAAGGGCACTAATTTACACTCACACCGAGAGGGGCCGTCTCTATGGATTAGGTCCTGAACAACACATGTCCCTGGAGACCTAGAATTCTTGGAGGTCAGGTAAGGTCTTTCTGACCAAGAACATCAGTATGACAAAGAAAACCCACTCCCCATCCCCACCTTCCAAGAGATCTGAGAATAGTCTCATCTGAGAAGCTATTATGACCTTTCTACCCAAGACACGCATCTCCCAGAACACAGCTCCAATGTTATTTAGCTATGGTGGAAAGAATATCCACTGATGTTAGATCTAGATAGAAACAAAACAATTTAATGAAAAGTGAAAATTACATTGTCTATGTTATTCCACTATTTTTTTCATTAAATTAACCATTTGGTTAAACAGGCTAAGATAACCAAAGAGACAGTTTAGAATTGCAACTTAGTACATAGACTTTAAAGACGGGCTGTCTGGGTTCATATCTCAGCTCTGCCTCATATTGACTGCATGATCTTGGGTGTCTTGTTTAACCTCTGTGTGCTTCAATATCCTAATGTGTAAAATAAAGATAATAATAGTATCTAGCTCATGGTATTTTGTGGAGCTTAAACAAAGTAATACATATATAAGATACACACACAGATCACTTAGAACAATGACTGGCATATTAATAACTGCTATATGCAGTAGCTACATTCATTGTTTGGACAAAGTCCATCAAATATTCATTCTCCACTTCAAATTGTTTTTCCTAGATCAGCAAACTCTAGGCCAGAAAAGTTAAAGTCGGTTTTATTGTAACAGGAGGGATGTATATGATTGATAGATAGATAAAATGTTTTAATCACATTTTTCCAGCAGTTCCTTTCTCACAAACAGTACATCAAAATTATTTATTTCAACAAGCTGTAGTGGAATATAAGGTGCAAAAATAATTGCTTTAGATTCAATTTTGACAGACCTTATAAGAGTTTTCCTTACTTTTAAAATCACTAACTCAGTGTGGTGAAAAAAAACCCAAAGTTTAAATTGGGCAGTATCTCATATTCCATCATTTGAGGTTTATTTGTTTTTCTCTTTCTATTTGGTGCTTTTGATGGGATTTAATGGAAGCCATGGGAGCCAAGAAGGGTCATAAGGCATTAACTGACCAGGAAAACATGCCCAGGAACCATAGGAGAAAAGGGTATTTCATTCATCTCTTCCCCACTCAGCACAGAGCCCTTTCCCTAGAGGCAAAGTCACTGCAACAGAAACGATTCTCTGGCTGGTGAGGGCAGAGGGTGGAGAGACCTAGAATCTGTTTTATATTTACTTATACTGGTAGACCACTCTCTCCATGTCTCATCTATAATTTTAGTATTAATAATATAGCTGTTCTATTCCCTTATTTGTTTCTTACAAATTATGGATGTTTTAAAAAGGCTTACAGTGACATATTGCAAAATGTACTAAAATACCTGATGTTTTAGAAAAGGACAGCCATAGTTTATTTTTGTATTCAATTTAATTTAGGAAACAAAACCTTATTTAATGAAAAACTGCATGTTGTAAAAGTATACATATTAACATTAAAAAATTCAACAGAATTTTTCTAATTTATGTTTACTAGAAGAAACCTAATGCGAATCAGTAAAAATTGAATTATGGAGTCTTCTCAACAAAATGTGTTTTGTTACATGGGAAGGTGCTGCAAGCAAAAAGAGTGTTCATATACCTACAGGGTAGAGAGAGCACAATACATTTACTTATTACAGGAACGTGAGGAGTTTTGGATGGGCCGAACAGATTGTAAAACAAGTAGGAGGCAAGAATGGATGCTGGAGAGGATACCTGAATCTTGATGGTCAGTGACTTTGTATAGAAGTGGCCTCAATGTGAGACCCAGGACCAGCAGCAGCAGCACCTGGGAACTTGTGAGAAAGGCAGACTGTCTGCCCTGTCTCACATTTACTGAATCAGAAACTCTGGGGTGGGGCCCAGCAATCTATTTTAACAAGCCCTCCAGGTGATTCTCATGCTTTGATTCCAATGGTCTGAGAACCAGGAGTATAGACTAAGCTAAAAGGTTTCTCGCCACTTGAGAATCACCTGGAAGCTTTGAATACAGACATCTGAGCCCCACCCAAGCCAATTAAATCCAGGAATCAAACTGTAGCCTTGGTATTTTCTGAAAACTCATCAGGTAATTTTGATGTGGGATTAGGTTTGAAAATCACTGGTTTAGTCTAAAGTTTCATAATTTGCAACAGGCTAGGGATAGAGAAAGTTTCACTCTCAGAAAAAACCCATCGATAATGAGCTCTCTCCTAGTTTAAGCCTGATAATGTTAATCTGCAGTTAGCATCATCCATTTTCTAATGGCCAATGCCAATTGTACACGCTCTTGGTGACCAGGTTCCATGACTGTTGATATCAGAAAGTTCTTTTTGTACAGATAGCATGAGGTAAACTTCTGTTCAGTGCAGACCAAATCATCAACTCAACAGGCAGAGAAGTAGATCTGATGTAACAAGATTGTAAAAAATTGAAGCAATTATTTGGGGAGTGGAGGGGGCAGGAATGGGGACACAAATAAGCAGCTCTGAAATCAAATAAAACTTTCATATTTTGCCGTATGAATTAAAGAAATAAAATAGCCACACTCCCTTTGATTTAAGAGGCAGCTATTTCTTAAAGCTCAAATATCATCTTTACTCATCACAAACCCTCAGACATTTGTTAACTGGGAAATCTTTAATAATGCTAACTACCATTTATTGACACTTAAGATCAGGAGAATTAGGTTCTAAAGACGGTATATAAATAAGTTGAAAATCAAACAGAGTCAAGATTACCCTTCAACATTTCTTAATGGCTGAGATATAAGAGGCACATAGAAACCAAGTCGCTCTGAGATCAGTTGACCACATCTCCAATCTCATACTCCTCGGAACTCACAGAGTGGGATGGCTCTCTCTCTTGCTCCCTCTCTTGCTCTCTCTCTTGCTCCCTCTCTTGCTCTCTCTCTCTCTCTCTTTCTCTCTGTCTCTGAACAGGGCACCTGCTTCAAGTGCCACCCCTGCACTTTGTGTGAGTTTTTTGTATACATTACCTCTCCAAATCTCCATCACAATCCTATGATACAAATATTATTATTATCCCTATTTTCCTCTTTTACAGATTAAGACTCTGTCCAAGATCATGTATTAGACCCCGGTTGAAATTTACAGCGTCCTACAACAGTAGGACTCAGACTCACTGCTTCCCAAAACCAGAGCCAATTTTAAAATAATTTTTCTTTAGTGGCATCTTTTCACCTTCATATCATTTCCAGTAACAAAAAGACTTTTCTCAGCAATTAATTATGATCTCAGCAAGATTGTCGAGGCCAGCGCTATCAGATCAAGTCAAAACTTGGCACCTTCACTCCGGGAGCATGGCCCCCCACGGTTTCCCCAGAGAAGCTCTCAGGAGAGCCTGTGCTCTTATTTCACGTTCACCAAACCTACTCTCTATACATGGCGGGTTGTGTGTGTTTGTGTGTCTGTGTGTTTTAAAGGCCATACATTCAACACACTTTATAAAATCCCTTTCGCCCCCTGCCCGGTGGTCTCCAGACATGGACACCTGGGAGCCCAGCATGCGCAGGACTTTCCTTGCCACTGACAGCCCACTCGTGCAAGAGCCCCAGAGTGAGGCTCTGGAGGAATAAGCAGTGGGGAATGCCAATAGTTGGAAAAGTTATTCCATCCCTTCTCAGCATCCCCAGGCTCAGGTGGAACCTTCTTTTCTTTCTAGTGAGAAAACAGACTCTGTGAAGGGGTAGGCGTTTCCAATTAGTGCCCAAAATAAAGCCAGAAGAAACTCAGGAGAGGCTTTGAGATGATTGATTGCCTGCTCAGTCTAGCGTCTCCCTAGGCTTCTTCCCCTCCTCATCCTGCCTCCCTGCCTCTGTGCTGCTATGCAGAGGGAGAAGGGGGGAGCTCTCCTCATCACCCACATTTTCTGGGACATTAATCCAGAGTAAGGAGGAAAAGGCTTGCCTAAAAGAAGAAAAAGGAGCAATGAAATACCTCCCTGCTGCATGGCCACCTTCCCTTCAAATAACTCCAAACCCACTCAGTAGTTAGTTAATGAAAGGTAGAGAGTGGTGAGCCCAATTAAACCCTTTCAGCTGCTGCACACAGTTGTTCAGGTTACACACTGAGCAACTCCATAGATTGCAAAGTGAATGGCACCCCTGAAAGTTGTACAGCCCATAATTTGCACTGCATATGTGGCAGCCCCACCAACAAACCTAGAGTCTTTGCCCAGGCAAGTAGGAAAGCAAAATACTGTACATCCACTTTTTCTAATGAAAAACAGGAGTAGAAGACCCTGCTGTACATAATTTTCTATAAAGATGTTATCAAGTCTTTTGTTTAAGTAGTTCAAATTCTCATCTGCTCTAGAAAATTAGATATCTTTCTGAATAAATAGAATGCATGTTTGTTTTTTCTTCCTTGTTATGATTTGAACTGGTTCATAGTTGTATTTCTATACGTACTATTCTATTTATGTGTATATATGTTCACATAAATAGAATTGAAAGATTCAAGCAGTGAAAAGGAACAGAAAATTATACTGACCGTAGAATTAGCACACTATAACCATTATACTTATATTTAATTTTGAGCCTCCTGGAAACCAAGGCAAAATAGGGAAATATCATAATTATATCATTCATAGCTGATAGATGAAAACATACCAAAACTTTAAGAGCGAAACTCCCTTTCCTGACTCTTAATACTTAAAGAAGTGTACTATAATGAAGCTAATGTTCTCTCGCATCTTGGATGGGCAGCAACACTGAAACTGGGTAGGGGGCAAAACACTGATACCTATGCACAAACAAACTTGCCTGGTGTAGTGGTAAAGGTTGCAGGCATTTAAGCCAGCCAGCCAGGTTCAAATCCCAGCTGACCTTGGCCAGCTACTTAGCATGGCTCCAGTTTCCTTGTCTGTGCGGTGGAGGTAAAATGTTGCCCATGCCATGGTCTGGCTGTGAGAGTATGTGAAATAATGGCAATGATGTGCGTATTAACACAGTGTCTGGTTCCCAGTAAGTCCTCAGTGAACATTTGTTCTCACTGTCGAAGGCTGGGATGGTAGAAGGGAAGTTGGAGCTTGTGGCTGGGATCAAATGCCAGAATTATACACTGAGATGCTCCGAGCAGATGGGAATAGTTTAAAATCAAAGGATGCATGAGGATATAGGGCAAGAAAGCCAGGGTGAGGAGCCTCCTGGGGAAATCCTGAGAGAGGACCACCCTCTGTACCCAAGACCTTCACAAGGCCCAGGTTCCAGCCCTCAGGCAAGTCTTGGCTTTTCTTTAAAGCATCACTCTCTGCAATCAGTGGGCAACAGTAAAAAGAAATAACAATTGTGTTAGCAATAATTTCACTGCAGATGCAGAAGGAGCCTGTATATTAATATGTGGTGTGTTCTTGAGTCACCCTCTGTGAACAATCTGGACGTCCAGTGATCCTGCTAGACTGGAGTCTCAGGCCACAGGCCCGTGTGTGGTAGATGGCAGCACGAGGGAGGGGCTGGCACAGGCCGTGGGCTTGGGGAACACGGCAGCCAAAGTCCTGTTCCTTAGTCAGCTGGCCTCTGGCAGGAAGGAGTGACTGAAATGTTGAGTCCAAGAAGCAGGCACAGAACCAGAACGACCCCCAGGGGAAGGGTCTGTTGTGGGGCCTGACTAGAAAAAGAGAAGAGCTGGGGGTAGAGGCTGGAGGGCTCCCTAAAGTGCTTCTCCAACTTCTCAGACCACGATCCATTGTAAGATCCCAGTACACAGGTACACATACAACTATGCAGAAGTTCCACAAAACAGCTCTTAGTCTCCCCATGGATGTTGCACTCTGATACTATCATTTCTATTTTTTTTTTAAATGCCATTTTACTTCACAGTTTTGAAAATACTGCTTTAAGGGAAAAGTTGGAGAAAGGCCCTTTTTGGGGGACCCTGTATCCAAGCCAGTGAGAGAGGTTTCATTAAAACAGGCACTTAATAATGGCCAAGGGCCTCATCTTGTAGAGTGACCACAAATGTTGGGCTGCCGAGGATTAAAATAAGTGCATTTCCACTAGTCTGGCTCTTCTTTGAATCCCTCATGCCTGTATACAGTAGGCATTCAAGAAACCTGGAAGAGTGGTTGCATGGCTTGTCCCTTTGTCCTCACCTGCGCTTGCACAAGACCTTGATAATGGAGTGTCAAGGTCACACACTGGTAGGGCCTGGAGCACTGGCCTTCCTTCAAGATACTCTCCTAAGTGCGTTCAGAGTGCAGGCTTTGGAGAAAGCTGAATAACTATTTAAAATAGTTCAGACTATTACATGAATTTTCTAGATACGTTTTCCCTCCAACTCCTTCTCTCTTTCCTCTTTCTGCAGTATAGTAGAACTCTTTCCTCCTTTTCTTTCCTTTATGCCATTAGACGTTTCAAATAAAAATGTTACGGTGTTTGTTTTTTTATAAGCAAGCAAGTGCTCCGGCTGTTCCAGAATGCTAATGCTTACCTAAGAGGAAAAAATCATTGATGAGACTGTAAGTTCTACCCCACATGTGCAATTTCCAATCCGAGCCATGTAGTGTCTGTTCTTTCCTAAGGCCCTTTTCCTCAGCTCCCAGAGGATCTGAGCTTTAAGCCCGATGCTCCCGTTGGGAGGAGAGGCTGCAAAAGACCAGAGTTCTCATGTAAGGAAGGGCCGCGGAGGGGTGTTTGAGAATAAGCTGTGTCTGAACTCCAGCTCCACCCTCTGGGAGAAACTACTTAACTTTCTGACATTCCATTTCTTCTTCTGGAAAAGTAGGGTAATAATAACTATATAAAAATGGTGGCAGGAGTCAAAGTGGTGGCTTAGGTGGCAGAATGGAGACCAAAATGGAGGAGGAGAGCAGCACCCAGAGTGCTGGTGGCAACAGAACTCTGGGCCCTAAGGGTAAAGGAGAATGACCTACTCAGAATGAGAAGAGGAAGAGAAAACATAAAAAGAGGAGGCAAATGCTTTGAGCCACATGCCAATCCAACTAAAAGATACACAGACTTTATTACAAACATACCTTTGATGTGAAATGGCAGTCACTTAAAGACCTGGTTAAAGAGAAAGTTGGTGAGGTAACATATGTGGAGCTCTTAATGGACACTGAAGGAAAGTCAAGGGGATGTGCCATTGTTGAATTCAAGGTGGAAGAGAGCAGGAAAAAAGCCACAGAAGTCCTAAAACACATAGGCTGAGTGGAAGACCATGGAAAGTCAAAGACCCTGATGGTGAACATGCCAGGAGAGCAATGCAAAAGCTGAAGGCTAGGACTGGTGGGATGGGTATGGGACCAGGTGGCCCAGGAATGATTATCATCCCACCCAGTATTCTAAATAATCCTAATATCCCAAATGAGATTGTCAATGCATTACTACAAATACTTGGAAGCACAGTATTTGTAGCAAATCTGGATTATAAAGTGGGCTGGAAGATACTGAAGGAAGTATTTGGTATGGCTGGTGTGGTGATCCAGGCAGACATTCTTGAGGATAAAGATGGAGAAAGTCATGGAATAGGCACTGTTACTTTTGAACAGTTCATTAAAGCTGTGCAAGCTGTATCTATGTTCAATGGCCAACTGCTATCTGATAGACCAATGCACGTCAAAGTGGATAAGAGGGCCTTACCAAAGGGGGATATTTTTTCCCACCTGAGCATCCACAACAACTTCCCCATGGCCTTGGGGGCACTGCCATGGGGTTAGGACCAGGACAGTAGTCTATTGATGCCAATCATCTGAATAAAGGCATTGGAATGGGAAACTTAGGGCCTGCAGGAATGGGAATGGAAGCCATAGGATTTGGAATAAATAAAATGGGAGACATAGAGGGATTCTTTGGTGATGGTATGGAAAACATGGGTCAATTTGGATCTGGGATGAACATAGGCAGAATAAATGGTGGAGGTAGAGGCAGCGTCCCTAGAATGGAGAGGATGGGCCCTGGCATTGACTGCATTGGCAGTGCCAGCATGGAGCGCGTGAGGACAGGCCTGGGCCACAACATGGATCACATGAGCTCTGATATCCAGCGCATGGGCCTGGTCATGAACTACGTGGGCTCCATTGAGCACGTGGACTCTGCATTGAGCACATGGGCCCCCTGGGCCTCGACCACATGGCCTGCAGCATCAAGCATGAGCCAGACCATAGAGCTCATTGGCTTTGGCATGGAGCGCTTGGGCGCCAGCCTGGGCTTCAGCCTCAAGCACCTAGCTCATCTACCACATGGGCCAAACCATTGAGCACATGGGCACTGTCATGAGCGCATGGGCCTGAGTGTGGAGAGCATGGTGCCTGCAGCATGGGGGCTGGCTTGGAGGCATGGGCCTCATGATAGATTGCATGGCCATTGGCTTGGAGCATATATATAGGCACCAACAACCTGGAGCTTATGGGCCTGGAGTGCATGGACATCAACAGTCTCGAGCAGATGGACTTGGAGCAGCTGGGTGCCAACAGCCACAAGTGCATGGGCCCTACCGTGGGCCCATCCTTGAGTGCTGGCATTGAGCACATGGGCCTAGCCATGGATGTCAGTGGTGGTGCCAGCTTTGACCACACCATCAAAGCAGTTGCCTTTTTAAGTATGGATACCAAACCTCTGAATTTATATTTTTTCTTGTTATCCATTTTAATTTATTGGTTGGATATATAAAGATGTTTTAAAAACTCAGCTGCTTTTTGGGGTAATTTGAATTACTTTTTTAACAACTGGGGTTCCATTTGACTATTTGCATTGAGATTGCAATACAAGCAATTTTTTTGTAGTTGTGGCATCTTGTTAACATCACATATGACTTTCATAATAAATACCAGTTCCTGGGGAAAAAAGTAACTATGTTGCAGTGTTGTAAAGGTAGGAAAAAATGTATGTAAAGCAAACGAGAGTGGGAGGCATATGGAGGTGCTGAAAAGTGGTCTTAGGAGGAGGAGGAAGAGGAGTTGTCCCCCTTGAAGTCATAGTTGTAGTCATGGTCATGGGCACAGACATAATAATAGTCATAATGAGTTTCTTTTCAGGTGGACCCAAAGAAAGCCAGACTCATTTTGACAGCAACTGCATAGGAAATGGATCATGACTGTCATCACCATGTTTAACTCTTTGTGAGGCAGCCTCTGGCCACGTCACTATATAAACAATATTAGACCCAGTTCCTGTTCATTAGGAAGGGCTTCAAAATGGATAACATGCATGTGGAGTGATAGCATTCTATGTAATGATGTGAAATAAGTAGTTTACAGGAAGCAGGACTAGACAATTGGCTTCATTAATACAAATTTTATACATGGTCTTTTCTGTTCTACTAGATTGAGTCCTCCCACCCCACCCCAGATCAGAGACTCTTTTCATTTGTCTTCAGATTCTCCCCAACCCCTCACCTCACTCTGCTCCAAGAACCTAGGAACTATTTAGCAAAGCCTTCACAGGTGGATAAGTACAAGTATTAGACAATTCTATGGCACTGAATTAGATCCCCAGGTATGTTTAAGTGCATTCATGGTGATTGTGGGTAAAGAGCAAATGCTGAGGCCCTTTTCAGAGATAACTCGTTGTGTTCTGTCCATAAGCCCTAGGAGGAAGCAGTGTGGTTAATATTTTTAAGTAGGAGTTGGTAAGAGGCATATGTGAGGAAGACAGAGCCTGAGCCCGACGTAAGGGAAGCCATGTGAGTCAGTGTCTATCATGGGCAACAAGCTCCTTGGTAAGAGTTTTTCTAGGGAAGACAGATTTGCCAGGCCACGAATCTGGGCAGCTGAAGAAACATTGACCTTTAGGTATGATGTTGACCAAAACTCTAAGAAAATGATGTGATATATGTGGGAAGGTTTGTATCTGGAAAAGGGACTTTATGTTCTGCTTGCAGGCAAAATCTTGGTTATATAAATGCAGTTGTCTGCTTTTCAGCTGCATTAGATTACTCAGAGTATTGAGATTCTGAATTATGATTTAAGACAAGCAGAATAAACAAACCTATCATGAGGAGAAGCTCAAATGGCTTCTTCTTGCTAATTTTCAATGCCATCAAAGTCAGATCTCAGAGCCTGAGTATCTAGTTGTTTTAAATTAGTTGTCTTTCAACTAATCACAAGTAAAAAATCACCTCTGTTGCTCCTTTACAAAGTGTATCAGTGTTGAGTGGGGTTTAAACAACTCAGAAACTTGTCTGAACTGAAGACGGAATGATCAGAGCAAGGTGAGTGCTTCCTTTTGCTGTCCAAAATCCATTCTGAGGGTTAATAAAATTCATAATGAACTGCATTTCTGCCATTCTACTGCACACTTTCTTTTCATTTCATTTCACAATTTAATGTTTCTT
The DNA here is from genome assembly GCA_963575035.1 of Avahi laniger. Taxonomy (NCBI): domain Eukaryota; kingdom Metazoa; phylum Chordata; class Mammalia; order Primates; family Indriidae; genus Avahi; species Avahi laniger. The sequence goes on along the minus strand of CAUYSK010091203.1, from coordinate 24,288 downwards.
AAATCAGTATAGGTCAGATATTCTATACGGACAGTTAAAGTGTTTATTTTTCTATGAAAAAGGAGGCTGCCACTAAGCCAATGAGTATCATATTTGATGGTATCTTAGATTTTAAAAAATAGAGACTTCATTGTATTCCTCTAAGAAGTCCCAGTACAATGTCTGGTGCACAGCATTTGAGTTACTACTGACCTTCCCCACAAACAGCTGGGACCCTGGAATAATGTAGACATGCCATATTACAAAGGTATCAGGACAACTATGTATCCCGGTCTGGATCAGAATCTGGACCAGCTATATAATTTTCAAAGCCCAATGCAAAATTAGAATTCAGGGTCCTTTGTTCAAAAATTATTAAGAAGTTCAAGATAGCAACAGCAGAGCAATCAAACTAAGCATGAGACTTTTCTGAGCACAAGGTCCTATGCAACTGCACAGGTCACACGCCCATGGCCCTGGCCCTGCTGCTGACCAAAGGAGCAGGTTGTGCTGAGCTCCAAACATCGTACAAGTCCTTGCATGTCCCATAAGCCCTCCCTCACTGATACTTCAAGCTTTCCCCAAACCCATCCCCCAACTAAATCCCACCATACATTTTTGTGCAATCTGTTAATTCTCCATATGCTCAGTTAACATATTCTGTCCTATGGAAGGATGGGTGAGTGTCTAGGGAGAACAGCAAAGCCTCAGTAGATCTTCTGACATGGACTGTGGTAACATAACCCCTACACTGAACGCTGCCCAGTCTCAGCTTCTCCTCCTCATTGATTCTTCTTTTTGGCCACCTTTGTCCTCCTTCTCATCGGTCTAGATGTCTTCTGCTTTAGAATTAACATCCCTGCCCCACCTCCCCAGGCTCTCCTTTCTCCCTGTCCCTTGTTCAAATTATTGTATCCCATAAACCAATCTCAATAGTACACTCAATAAAGATTTTTAGTGTGGTTAATTGATCTGTAAGTTGGAATTCTTCTCTATGTGAACCATAATATGGTTCGGTTTATTGTCAAATTATGAGATCAACCTCTGGGCCAGCTGTCACTTATTGGGAGCATGGGATGGTTGCCTGAGCTGACATCTGCTGGCATTGGACTTTAATTTCTCCCCCTGAAATGATCACTGTTAAATCATTGGCTTAGCTCAAACTAATGAGTTCACAGTCACTTTTTTTTGTGTGAGACTGTGGCTTTGATTTAGAAAACACTTTTGAAACCCATGGCTTTTTAGGAGGGACACTTTTAAGGAACCAAGAGTCTGAGAAATGCAAGAAGCCAGTTTTGAACAGATCTCATTTTCCTAGTAGGCTCCAGGCACTCCCCCGGGAAGGGGTGACATGCAGTTCTACACCAGGAGAGTGCTTGGTAAGAAGGATGTGCGATCACATCAACTAATTGGTTGACTCCTTGAAAATTGTTCAAAACACTCCTCCTTTGACAGCTCAAGCTTGATCAGGTATATTCCATAGTTGGGGATAATTGGAACCTCAAATGTCACTAAAATCCGATACCTCACAAGGACTCCAGAATTGAACTTTGAAAAATTATTACCCATTATAGACTGCTCTCCTGCTGCTGCAGTGGCAAAATTTCCCATTTGCACATCATTACTGACAAGATTGTATAGAGGATTAAATGAGCAAACGTGTATACAGTGCTTGGCACAATTCTTGGAACATAGTAAGCACTCAAATGTTAGCTATTATTATTATATATTCCTTTATTTTGAAATGACATTAATTGCTATGACTACTAGAGTATATCAAATCATTCTGCTGCCATGCAAGGCAGTCTCTTCACATGAGTGCAGCTGTTCACATGTTACTTTAGTTTCTAGATAAATAAAAAATTGGCTTAAAGACAGATTTAGATTCAAAGCCCAGGTCAGCCACTTGCTCTTTATAAGCGATGGTTCTTAGCTGGGAGCAATTTACCTTTCCCAGCCCCATTTGGCAATGTCTCGAGATATTTTTGGTTGTCACACTTGAGGGTTTCTACTGACATCTAGTAAACAGAGCCCAGGGATGCTGCTAAACATCCTACAATGCCCAAGGCAGCCCCTCACCTCACAACAGAAGATTATCCAGTGTTATGTGTCATCAGTACCAAGGTTGAGAAATTCTGCTCTGCAAGAGAGCTTGCTGGAATATTTTACCTCACTGGGCCTAAGTTTCCTCATCTCTAGAAAAGAGAAGGAATAACATCCTACTTGCAACCTGTTATAAATAATGGAAGTAAATATAAATGAAAAGTACACAGCAGACTCCAGGACGTAGTCTACCCTGATGTTTACACCAGTAGTACTAAACTGACGTGGTGAGTTCTGTAGTTTCATATGTAACATGCCCCCATTTTAGCCTGGGGGAAGACAGAGAGGGTCTTTGAAACAACATAGACTTTTTTTGTTATCCACATAAGAAAAAGGTAACAAAAATCTGTTTTCCTCCTTTTGCTTCTTGTCTGGGCTGTTCAGAGGTACCTAGAACAGCTGTTCACTTCTCACAGTTTCCACCTTCCATGGTCTTCAGATACACAAAAATCTAAGTTGTCCAGTTATGTGGAATTGAAACAATTTTTCTGTTCTGTTAGTTCCTTGATTATTGTTGACACTCTGTCTCTCTGACTTAATTGAGGCAATACCTTCACAGAAAAAAATGATCCGTTTAAGAGTATGTGTTTTGGCACTAGTGAGGTACAAAGTCTCAGCAGGCTGAGGACAGCTGAGCTACATGTGAGCACTCTGCGTGGTCCTGCCTTGGGGTTCCTGGTCCAGCAATTCAAAATTAATGTACTATATTCCTCCATCCTGCCCAACTAATGGCCGTACCTATGACTTCTTGATGCTGCTATACACTATTTCTTTAGTATACAGATATCATAATTGTTTAGGAATTTATTGATTAAATTTTGAAAAGGCATAGCTAAGGCTTATTTGGCCATTTTCCACCAGATTTTGTATCTTTTGTCAGTGATGTCAGGCAACTAGGGGGTTCTTACAGGAAAGAACTTCAGGAAGTTCTCATGTGAGCAGCCATATAGTCCCAGGGGATGGTGTTTTCCTCTGGGAGGCAAATAAGCCTTCCTACAAATCCTTCTAGATCCCCTGAAGAGAATGAGGCATATTTTCAGAAATGTATAAGCCAGCTTACCCTTTATCAGAGAGGAGAGCTGAAGGAGAAAATTACTTACTGTCTGGTATGCTATTTTCCATCAGGAAATGGCTTAATATAAAAGACATCATGTGCAGTCTCATTTAACACCTACTCAGAGAAGAAATATTTACCAAATGCTGACCACGTCCAGGACACTGCGCTGGCACCAGGATACAACAATGAGCAAGCCACAGTCTCAGCCCTCAGGATGTTCACAGTGCACTGTTCTTTCCTCCTGAAGTTCCTTCTACCCCACTGTCTAGGATTGTGAAATTATTTGCCCAGTCCTTTCCCAAGAGCTGATCCAAACTACCTGAAATAGTCTTTTTATATAATCTTGTCAAAATGCTTCCTTTGTCCTTCAAAGTCTTTTTCAAATCCAAGTCATCTGCAAAACCCACTCCAGGTAATATGTGTGATCCATTCATCCCACAAAATTTCACTCTCTTTGACAGCACCTTGCCATCTCCCTCATATATTTAGAAAATGTAACTTACAAATTTATGTGAAATTGGGCCTATTTATGTCATGAACTAGGCACAAGGCATAATCATTGTTCTCCAATAAACTGGGGCAGAAGGCTCTGGGCGGGGGGACATTAGGCCAAGTCCCAATCAGTGATGGAGAAGGCCTTGGGTGCATTGGCCCGGTTATAGAAGGTACCTCCAAGAGGACATCTGGGCATCCCATGTAGAATGCCCAGGTGCTTAATTCCCGGTGTCTATTCCTAGCATATCTAGCAGGTGAATTAGACACAACAACTGGCAATCCAGGAAGTCTTTGAAAGTTCAAGGCCAGACACATAGCAGTTGTCTTGAAAGAAACCCGTCCATGCATAGCAGGACTTTGATCCTCTGTCCTTCCACATGGGGTCAGGATTCAAATCTCCAGAAAAGGCTGGGATAAGCTAGTCCTAGAAAAATAGATTTGAATTGAGAGTAGGATAAGGAGGGAGGAATGGTGTACTTAAGCAAGACCACTGATCAGTAAGAATCCAGGAAAAAATGCAATCCCAAAGGCTGGGCCATCTCCAATTAAGATATGACTCAGTAGTACCTGGACCCACTGGGGCACACCTCTTGAATACATGAGCCCAGGTCTCACTGACAACTGTAACTCATTAGGGAGAGACTGTGAATAGCCCCACGATGGTAGCAGGGTGTGCAGAGCTCAAGCTTGGGAACAACTTTGGGCCAAAACCAGCAGGAGGGAAGAGGAGGACACCACTGATGCATCCCCTACATCAGACCAGATTGAATCAGAATGGAGCCCAGGCCACAGACTTGAGTTTGTGCTTTAGGGTTTCTGTGCTTTAGAGGGCCTGGTTTCTGGCCTACTTGACAAGGACAGAAGTAGAGGTGGAGAAAACAGTAGACAGGTAGCTCATTTATATGGTTTTAGAGGTTCAGAGGCAGAAATGTTGAACTTGTTGATTGGACATGCTAAGATATATCTCCTATTCAAGAATGAAAGACCATTGAGATTACAGGCTCAGCTTCTCTGATTTGCAAATTCCCATATTTGCTATGGCTGATAATACTGGTGAGGAGAAAAATGGCATATGTTAAATTATACTGTCCTTATAAATTAAGAAAACATACAGCTATTGACATATCCCAATGCTTCTCTAAAACACATGTATAGATAAGTACTAAAGGTTGACAGCATCCCCAACTATGCACAATGAGTAAATTAGCTTAAGTGAATGTCAAATCATTGTCTTTGTTTCTCACATTCTAAAAATAGTAACCTTAAGTAGAAGGAAAACAATGTGCATCACTATGAAATCTTTGGGGGCTGTTCCACCAAAAGGCCTGGAAACTGCCGTCTGAGCCTGTGTGGACTTGGTCTGCACCATGGGTTTGGACAGGACCAAGTGTTTGAGAAGCTCTGGTAAGGGTAGTTCAAGAATGCCAACAGCCCTAAACAATTTCACTTACTAGTTAATGCCAGTTTTACTTTCATAAAAATCCTCCCTGGCATACCTAAGAAAAAGCAAAAATCCCTCCTACTTGGAAATTAAAACCTACGCAAAGAGAAGTAATGCCTCTCTACTTTTGCCCATGGCGGAAAATTTGAAGTCAAGTCTGGGCTCAGAAGTGTGTGTTAATATTTACATATGGAATCTATGAGCTTCTGTGGCTATGACAGGGGTCCTGGGCTCTAGAAGGGTTTGCCATGTACAGTTCTTCCTCTCAAAAATATTCTTCCTAAGGAAACAGATGGCAGTAACTTTCTCTATCTACATCAAAGTTCAAAAGCAGTCAATTACTCAGATTATGCTGAAGATAAACAGTGTTATTCTGTTCAGTCTTGAAATAATTTTCTATTTAAATCATAGCTAATTACTACTTAGCAAATTAAATTCATTGAGTACTTCAAAAATGTCTATTTCACTATCAGAATGAGTGCTTTAGGGATCCCCCATTGAGAGGCACTTTCTTTTTTCATTACATAGAATACTGAGTTGGCCTGAATCTGTGACAAAGAAGTTTTTTCCTATCCCTTAAAGCAAACAAACAATGCAAAGCATCTTTGAAACTTTGTTAAGTGGTACAAGGAGACATTCCTATAACACATGGAGTTTCCTGGATAAACAGAAAGACCTTAACAGTCTCTGTAGCTGTGGACTAACTCTCAAAAACCACATGCCAAGAGGTTAGGAGAGAAGTGACATGCCTATGGAAAGGTGCCCCCTGCCAGCCGGAGTAGACTAGGACCAGGCTGTACTGTCAACAGGGCTGTAACCTGGACTGTGTGTGCCAAGCTCCACAGTCATCCAGGTACCCAGCCTCCCTGCAACCCAAAGGAAGACTTTCAACTCAAGATCTTATAGAAATAATAATGATTCCTTGAGAAGAGCTAAATCTATACTATGAAATCAAATCTATTTAGTAAATAACTACTATATATAAAGCAAATATACTACATACACAGTGCAGGCAGGAGTGCCATGGGATTATACTTACCAACAGCACTGCCCTTAGACCCTGGCAAGAAAGGCCACATGCTTTAGAGACCTCTTTCTGGCCATCCTATAGCCACATTCCCAGCCACATCCCCCACTCCCATAGTGAGGAGTTCAAGGAGCCAAGGGGTCTTGTCCACCTGGAAGCCACCCCTTCCCTGCTAGGTGGCAATCCAGGTACCCAAGACACTAGAATTCCCTGCTCAAATGATTCCAAGCCTACATCCCTGACCTACACAGGCTTCTACCTCAAGTCCTTTCTTCCAAGGGGAGACTGTGCCGGCACTGTGCACATTTAGAGGCCAAAAAAGTGGCCAGTGGTGGGGGCTGTTGACATGGAATGTGAACAGAATGTGGACATGTAGTAAGGATTTGGAGGTGTCCACATGCGGGCACACAAGGCCCCACAGGTCAGGGGTTGGGAGAGAAGGGAGTTAGACCGCAGGATAAGAGCCAGGGAGCCAGCTCTTCCCGCACTGCCATGGTCTGGTGTGGAACCCCAAGAGTCCAAGGATCCTAAGTTTGAACCTAATCATCCAGGTAGTTATGAAGGTGTATTTGTTAGGATAGGAGGGTAGACCATATGTATTTAACAATTGACCAGCTTAATTGACAACTTCTAAATATTTAGACCTACGGCATGTGGGCCTCCATCTGTACTCCTGTCCTGGAGTACAGATGTCAGAGAAATGGGAGTGGCTGGGAAAATCTCCAGCCTTGGTGGAATCCTCTTTTTACAGCAGTACCTGGGTCTGCGTAACCTACTGAGATGCCTTCTGTTCACAAATCAGTCCATCAGTAGTACTGAACACAGAGAAGTATCACTGTGCACACCTGTAGTTGCTCAAGTCCCTCTTTGAAAGAACCTTCATCAGATGTGTTTTATCACTCTAGTTATTTCACAAACCTGTAAATTCTAGGGATTGGGGCATGAATATTTCTAAAATAACTCTTACCTCAATGTCTCCAAACTTTTTGGCACCAGGGACCAGTTTCATGGAAGACAATTTTTCCACAGACCAGGGAGGGGGATGGTTTCGGCATGATTCAAGCATATTACATTTATTGTGCAGTCAAACCTCTCTGCTAATTATAATCTATATTTGCAGCCCCTCTCCAGCACTAGCATCACTGCCTCAGCTCCTCCTCAGATCATCAGACATTAGATTCTCATAGGGAATGCGCAACCTAGATCCCTTGCATGTGCAGTTTACAGCAGGGTTTGCGCTCCTATGAGAATCTAATGCCTCTGCTGATCTGACAGGAGATGGAGCTCAGGCAGTGATACTAGCCCTGGGGAGCAGCTGTAAATACAAATGAAGCTTTGCTTACTTGCCCATGCTCACCTCCTGCTGTGTAGCCTGGTTCCTAACAGGCCATGCACCAGTACCGGTCTGTAGCCCGGGGTTTGGGAACTGCAGTCTTATCAGTCTTTTATGTCCATCTCATCTCGTCTTTTGAACCTGAGGCTTTTGTGCTGTTCTCAAGCTATCCAACATTCCACTCACCCAAGCCTGAACTCCCATAAATTGTCCTGTTCTCCTCTTTACCTAAAACTCTATTATAAAGTTCCATTTCCTCACTGAAGATGATTTCACCCAAGTGAAAGAAAAGCAGTCTGCGGAGACTGATTAACACTAAGGAATCAAAGCTTGATAGTTCCCTTCTTACCATTTCAAGTACAATTGGCTATTTCAAAAAGCTCTGGTTAAACAAAGTCAGTCATTTCAGCCACCAGATATTGTAGACATATTTTGGAAAAAGTTAGGTAAAAATTTTTGCTTTTTTATAGGTAAAAGAACTTTAGAGCAAAAGTTTATTGACACTGATAAAACATACTTTTAATTCTATAATTTATCTACTTATAAGCAAAACTAAAATAGTAAAATATCTCATATAATAAGTATTCCAATAAAATAAATGAAACTAATTAAACTTAATTGGTTATTTATTGGATCAATGGCACTGGCTGGCAAAACAGAAGGGAAACTTACTTTCTCAATAATGAACAATGCCCAAAGGATTCTACTGATGAGCTATTTCCTCTAACTCCCAATTTAATTCTCACAGAGTATGACTTTAGAATTTAGTAATTAAATCTGAATCATGACTGTCTCTGCTCTTCAAGCCTGCATGGAGGTGATTTCAACCCAAGAGATTTTACTTTAAAATTTTACTTTAATTTTACTTTTATTTTACATTAATTTTACTTCAAAATTTAGAGAGGGCTTGTTAGCAAACAGGTATTATGAAGGGGGTGGGAAACATCCCTCAAATAGGTTTATAATACATCTAATACCCTGTCAAGGAAGACAAACATGGAGCAAGGAAAGACATTGATTTTATTCTTCCGATCGCAATCGGGAGATCATCCAGATTAGAGCATCTCGGCAGGTGGTTTCACCTTAGACTTTTATAGAGAGGAGTAGACAAGTTGTGGATGAAGTGATTTTACAGTTAGAGATATTTTTATTATCAGGGAGAGTCTCGATCAGTTGAAACAAGGAATGTTTACCTCTTTGTCGAGCTAATTTCAGTGGGACAAACAGTTTGGCTAATCATGTTTGAGATGAAGAAGAAAAATTTGGAAGATCCGTGTCTGGTCTTTTCATAGGTAAACAAGGGCGTCATCCCTGAGTGTTCCTAAACTATGCACTTTACAAAGGCCTGATACCCAGAATCTACAAGGAACTCAAACAAATCAACAAGAAAAAAACAAATAAACCCATTAAAAATGGGAAAACAACAGGAACATATATTTTTCAAAAGAAGATATACAATTGGCCAACAAGCATATGAAAAAATGTTCAATATCACTAATCATTAAAGAAATGCAAATTAAAACCACAATGAGATACCACTTTACTCCAGTCAGAATAGCCATTGTTAAAAAGCCAAAAAACAATAGATGTTGGCATGGATGCAGTGAAAAGAGAATGCTTATACACTGTTGGTGGGACAGAAAACAGTGGGGAGAGTCCTCAGAGAAATAAAAGCAGATCTACCATTTGATCCAGCAATCCCACTGTTGGGTATCTACCCAAAGGAAAAGAGTCACTATATCAAAAAGACAGCTGCACTGAAATGTTTGTTGCAGCACAATTCACAATAGCAAAGATACGGAATCAACCTAAGTCTCTATCAACCAATGAATGCATAAAGAAAATGGGATACACACACACACACACACACACACACACACACACACACACATATGCATACATAAAACATGGAAAAATACTCAGCCACAAAAAAGAATTAAATGTTTTTTGCAGCAACTTGGATGGAACTTAAGGCTATTATCCTAAGTGAAGTAACTCAGAAATGGAAAGCCAAATACAGCACGTTCTCACTTATAAGTGGGACCTAAGCTGTGGGCATGCACGATTGTATAGAATAATAGACGCTGGAGACTCTGAAGGGGGAAGGGTGGGAGAGGGCTGAGGGATGAAAAATTACCTGATGGGTACACTAAAAGCCCAGACCTCACAGCTATACAATATATTCATGTAACAAAACTGCTCTCATACCTCCTAAATAGATAGAAAGAAAAAAAATTGTTGAAGTGAGTTAGGAGACCTTAAATACCTTAAAGATACTTTTTCCTCCTAACTCTGAGCCTCTAATAATTAACAGAGGGGCAGCCTTGAAGAATAATAATGCTACATAATTGTATGCTATAGGCAAAAATGGGGTGGGGTGATGTCCTCTACAGAAAATGATAGACCAAGGAGTTCTCAATATTTTGTAAAGGGAGAATAAAATTATTACTAGTTGTAAAATACATACATATATACATACATACACAAAATAGGTAAGAGTGGTTTTTTTGCAGTTCATCTGTATTTGGAACACAAAAAGGGAGGGAGATTGCTTTTTAACTGTCAGTTTTCCAGGAGTGCGAGGCTCAAAAGAAGCTCGAAGTGGTCAGCCCGTGGTTAGAAAGTGTGCCCTGCTGGTGTGTCTCCTGCTGTCCCTCCTCCTCCGCCCGTTGAGCACAGTGCTGTGCTCACCCATCCCCAGCCTCTGTGCTCTTCCTCCATCACACCAGACACACTCAGCCCAGGACCGTTGCACTTGCTAGTCTCTCTGCCTAGGGTGCTCCGTCACAGACATCCATGAGCCACACTCTTTCATATATTTTACTCAAATGCCACCTTTTCTGTGAGATCTTTGATGCTGCATTGCCAATCTGCCATCTCTGCTCTGTTTCTCCTTAGTACTTCCCACTATGGAACACACTATATACATTATTTTTTATCCGGTTCATGGTATGTCTTCCCGTTAGAATATAAACTCCATGAGGACACGGATTTTTCAACACCACATCCCCACCACGTGGTACTTGTAATCATGCAATAAATGTTTTTGAATAAATGTGCTAGATCACTTAGCAAGTGATCACAAGTGATCACAAGCTTTGTCTCCCATGTTAAAACTATTTATTACAATGGTTAATATTCTTTGGGATTTTATGCAAAATAGCATGAATGGCATGATCTGTGAAGAATAGTATTCCTGGTTCTCTTCTGAATGCTCGGTCTAAAAATATGTGTTTTTAAACTTAAATTTTATTTTATACCAATATACAAAATCCTCAAACCAGTATACTGCCACCTATGTTTCAAATATCAACTTTCGAAATCTTGGCCTTGTAATTCACTTATCTTTGATTTACCTGAAAGAAAGCAGCAAAGTACTGTGTACATCATAAATTGGCTACTGACTGGTTCCTCTGTGTCTCCTGATCTACAGGTGCCAAGTTTCAATCATATGCCATACATAGGGTCTGGGTACATGGCTGTTAATCACTCTGCAGCAAGTGAAGGATGCGCATGTATTCAGGAAGTTCTTCTTTTGGGAAATGGTGGGAGAAGCAAGCATAAAGCATTTCCTGAACTTATCATTATCCTGCAGAAGGCTTGGATTGTCAGAAAAGGAGGAATGGGGGAAAAAAAAGTCAATGAAAAAGAAGGAGAATTAAATTCTCAAGCGACATTTCTTTATTTTTGTTTTTTATTTTAAAACTAACATCATCAAAAGTCATAGATTTTTTTAAAGGCTTTGGGGAGTCTATGACCCTAATAAACACTTGTTTTCATTATTACACATTTTCCTCCAGTTCTTGCTCACAAGCACCCATAATTTTTCATATGGTTGCAATCATGATATGGTTAGAAGTTTTGCATTCTTAGGGGTTTTCCCTGCTGAATGATATTCTGTAAACATTACCCACATTATCTTAGCATTTTCGAAATTATCATATTTTTGTGCCTGAATAATATTCCATTGAATTCCTGATGTAACACACAGTTCACTTGCTTAGGGGGAGTTTCCCTTCTTACTGGGCTACTTTCCTCATCTTTTCTTTTTGTTGGACCTCTGATCAGCTGGAATTTGACCAAAATATTCCAACTTAGCTGCTTAATTTGAGATAACTCAATGTTATCCTAACCACATTCTACAGACCCTCCCATGAGATAACAACAAGTGTTATGTGTTGGGGGCCTTAGGGATTATAAGGGGAAGTCCTATCCTCAAATGTATCTGGGGAGCTCTACATTTATTGTACACATCTTACTCATCCTTTATTACTTATCCTTTCTGAAGCTCAGAATCCTCATCTTTTCTCCAAATGAAATAATACAATTAAAAGGTCTAGCACATAGTTTGCACTCAACAAATATTAGTTTTCCCTTCTTTTTTCCTTTCCCATGCCAAATAAATATCAAGCGTCGAAAGAAGACAACTGCTAAGGTTCAATAATTGCTGCCAGAAAAGCCAGTTGGGCATGAAATGACTCCAGCTAAGTAACATGGGAAAGTGGCTGGCACAGCTCCTCAAAGTTTGGCTGCTTAATTCCATCATGCCTATTTACATGTGGATTACAGTGATGTCGATGAACTGTAAATTTCAAGAAGAGTTTAAATGAGTGGATGATAAATTCAAAGTGGAGGATGATTAGGGTACATGCTGAATCTGTGAAAAATCTAAATCTTAGAGGGAAACTGTGTATTAGTTCTAGAAGTCTCCTGAGGACATTATCATAGAAAAATTACTGGAATGGACAAACTGTCTGGTGACTTCAGTGCACCAAAGTATGGCACCTGAGCATGGCTCTGCTTGATCTAGGTCTCTTGGCAACTGTGGTTGTTTCTACCAACGTGTTCCCCAGAAAATTTCATTTGGGCTCAAATTCCACAACTGGCATTCAAACCATTGTTTCATTTGTATATTCCACTGATGCTTTCAGTTTAACATCATGTTGAATTAAGTAGTTCTTCCTTATTCGTGATAAACTTTTAACTATAAAATTGATAAGGCAAATGAAAGTAGAAGTGAGAAATATCAGGTATAACAGTATTTCTTTAAGTTTCTTCTCCAAACTACTTACATCAGAATTACCAGGGATGTTTGTTAAAATTCAGATTCCGAAGCCCCATCTCAAACCTATTGATTCAGATTTTCTGGGAGTGGGATTTAGGAATCTGCATTTTAAATAAACTATATAGATCTTTCATATCAGTGTTAATATTCAGACTCTTAGCTGGTGTTCTTGAACCCTTGTGTTTTTCTTCAATCAATTTTGGAATATTTCTTCTCGGGTTCTAGATTTTTCATGCCATCCTTTCAATGAGAACCTAGCATGGCTCCTTCTGATCACCTTATTTTATTTAGGCCTGTCCCTGGATGGTGAAAGGTCTTTCGTCTGCACTTCCAGTGCTGTCCCAATAGCCCTGTTTCCAGCTCATCTCCTGCTCAGTTGTCTGCTTGGGCCAACATAAGATGCCCCCAAAGAGTGCTCAGCAGAGACCTAGAGATTCCATAGAGGACGACCGTCAGGGCTAACATTGCGGGAGGCAGCAGGGCAGATGCGGTCTAGGAACCTCCATTTGCATTCCAACCAGAGCTCCACTGTGCTTCCAACAAAAAGTTCATTTGATGGATAGAAGAATATTTAGAGAACATTGTCCTCGATTAAATTTACTATGTATCTTTCCTCTGTGAAAAAACTTTATTTCCCTTGTATAAAACTCTTCTTCCTCTGTATTAATCATGGTTTTTATTTTATCTTATGATTTTTTGACACCTTAAAAATCTTGCTGGACAGGGAGAGACTGTCTCTTCCAGGGCTGTGAAATTCTTAAAGATAACAAGTTCCCAGCTGGACTTCAAGCACAACTTTCATATGCAAACCAGCCAATCTGAGTCTACACCTCCAAACTCCCACCCCCCAATCTAACTCTCACTCATCAAGTCAGTGTTACCCTTGTTTTAAATCATCCCAGCAGCTAGATAACAAACTAGAGACCACCCCTATATCCAGAGCTCACCAACATTATTCAAGCTACCCAACCCTAAACTGTTTACTCTACCATGCCTTGCTTTTCCCACAAAAACCCCAATAAGGGCTCTGTTTGCCCCTTTCTGCATCCTGACCACACTAGTATTTCCCCCTGTGGCCAGGTATGGATGATATGCCCCCTTCTCTTGGGAAATGTGAGTAATAAATTCTATTTTCAATGACATTAGCTTCCTCAGGTTATACTCAGTCATGTCTCTATAAATTATCAGGTACATTTTAAAATATCCTCTCTCTCACTTCAAGGCTTCCTTGTCAACAAACCACGGTCACCCATCAAATTTCAAACCTTTCTCAAAATGCAGCTGGTCCTACTTAGTCTGCCAGTCTCATGATTGTTTTTAACATCCTATGCTACATGTGGAGTCTGTTTCATTTCCAACTTCTTAAATTATACTTGTCTCTGTCATTCCATTTATTTCATTTATTCAATAAATATTTATTGAACCACGATTGTATACCAGGGCCTGCATTAAGCCCCAGAAACACAGTGTTGAACAAAACAGACAAAAATTCCTACCCCTAGAGGAACTTTTATTTTTGACAATAGGAAGCTGATCTCCTGTTTTGTATCCATTAAATACATTCAATTCATTATAGCCTGTGCAGATGGCTCACACCTGTAATTCTAGCACTCTGGGAGGCCAAGGTGGGAGGACCACTTGAAGTCAGGAGTTTAAGACCAGCCTGAACAAGAGTGAGACCCCCATCTCTACAAAAAATAGAAAATTTGCCAGGTGTGGTGGTGAACCTGTAGTCCCAGCTACTCAGGAGGCTGAGGCAGGAACATCACTTGAGCTCAGGAGTTTGAGGTTGCAGTGAGCTATGATGATGCCACTGCACTCTAGCTGGGGTGACAGTGAGACTCTGTCTCAAATAAATAAATAAAAATTTTTAAAAAATCTATTATAGAAAACATAACACAAAATTCGTGTCAAAACGACTTCATATCTTAATGTCATGAAAAGGAGTAAAAGGTTTTTATTTTTCCAGCTATTTAAAAATAATTATGAATAATTGTTTCTTTATCTGCTTCCTGCTCATGTTTCAGATTCTGTTTAGAATCAAAGACCTAAAATTTAGAGAGACAAAAAAAGAACAATTACTTAGAACTCTTTAATTCTGTAATCAACATGATGCCATTAAATTTTTCTCATACTTTCTTCTAAAATAGCTCCACTGCCCTTATAAGAAGAGCTTGCCTAAGTTCCAAATTTACCCAACAATTCATTTCACTTGCAAAAACTACAAAGAGCTTTAAAAAGGGGAAATATTACTCTATCAGTCCTTTTTTCCTTTCTTGAGTTCAGAGCACTTTTTTCCTTATCTCACTGTAGATATAATGAATATCAATTTTATCCACACATAACTCAGGTATGACTTCTGATGTCCGACAATGATGGGCTAAGTTGCTCAGATCAATCCGCCCACTGAAAATTACAAAAAAATACTGAATAAAATATGTTTTAATCTTTATTTAAAACATCAATAAGCCAAAACATAGTAAGACATTATCAGGCCAAAACTGAGAATAAATGAGAACACTGTAAAGTAGGCCAAGCATTAGAAGCTGCTTTTGTTCCAAGGGCATTTGCCTATTTGGATTGTGAAATTGATCTGTGACTTCAATGGATTCCTGCGGTAAAGTGGATGGAAATCAGATACCAAGGCCCACCAAATGTGCAGAACATAATAGGAGAACTCCATATTAAACTGAAACACAAAGGGCTACAACTAGAGGTAAGCACATTTCTCCAAACACCCTCAGAGAGCCACAGAAAGAGTTTCTTTAGCCCAGTACAAAGCAGGACAGGAGGAAAAGAAAAAGGAAATCTAGCCCTGGGTGGCTTTAATCATAGGAGTATTTGAAGTCGAAAAGTGCAGCACCAAATTTGTGTCACTGCCAAAAATCTAGTTTAGAGTGATAGTTTACTTACTGATATCGTATCTAAGCCCCTAAAAGAAGAAAATGCAAACCCTCTCTAGAGGGAGATACTTTTATCTTATTAGACATTTGAGAATCCTCAGAAATACTTTTTCAAGTGTTATGAGCACCACAGAATCAAAGATAACCAAGCACACAAAGAAACAAGGCACCTTGAGCAAGAACCAGCAGAAAGAACAGACAGCAGAATTAGATATTCATAGACTTAAGATAGTGAAATTACCACATAAATTATTAAAGAAAAATGCTTAATATATTTAAAGAGATATTTAAAGCTTAAAACTATCAGAAAGGAGCAAGAATCCATAACCATTGCTAAAGCAATGTTTATTTTTTTGTCTCATCAAGGAATGTTCCAGATTTGCTCATCCCAGAATTTCCATCCATTTTCCCGTTTATTGATATATAATAATTTACATATTTATGGGGTTCAACTGAGTGTTTGTTACATGCAAAAGAATGTATAATAATCAAATCATGCTAATTAGGTTATCCATTACCTTAAGTGTTTATCATTTTTATGTGTTGGTATCACTTTAAGTCCTCTCTTCTAGTTACTTTGAAGGATATATAATATTTTTGCTAAGTACAGGCATCCTAGTCTGCTAGCAAACATTAAAACTTATTTCTTCTATCTAATTGTATGTTTGTACCCATAACCAACCTTTCTTAAAAAAGGCAAATAGTGTCTCTAGAAATTAAAAATGTAATCATCAATATGAAAAAATAAGTATCTTTTTTTCTATAATTATACTTAGCTCCTGAGTCCTTTCTGCTTACTGTGGGAATTACAAATGTATTCATGATTAAAGGTAACTCAGTCACCTCCATATTAAACTCATTCTCTTTTGGGTAAATAATAACTCAGTACTCAACAACTCAGAACCAATCTAAGTTCTAAGGCCTGACACATCCTTGGAGGGTGGTTTGTTCTCCACATTCTCCTATCACCTGCTGGGTACTAACCCTACTCTCCTTTAGTCTTGGGCCTCTTCCCTCACTGCATCCACCATAGAAGATCCCATGCTTCCTTCGGCACTCTGGTCATTCAAATAGCTCATGCTCATCCCACCTATAAGACTTCAGGTGCACTAACCTGCACCTAGTCCTGGTCTGCTCTCTAGAAAACATGGAAAATTTTCAGCTGCTGGGCTACCCTCTGGAGCCACATGATCTCCATGGGACTGTCTCAGGTCCTCTTTGCCCAAAACCTCATGGAGAAGCTGCATTTTCTCAGACAGGAAGTAAGAGAAAAAAAATCCTTTGCAATCAGATCCACAAACTTAGCTGGGTGCTTTATCTTTGACAACCGCACTTCCCTCCCTACTCAGACTCGACGAAATTGGAAAAGAGAACTCTCCTTTTCTCCTCTCCCTTTCTGTCAAGCATCTCACCTGTCCCCATAAATGGTTCTGTCCCCTCTTTACATTACAAGAAAACACCCCATGTTTATTAAGAATTCTTCCTGTTTTATGTTTATTGTATAAACTCTACCCTCTGAGACCTCCAGGGTTTATATTGATATCCAAGCTTTTAGGATTAACATAACAAAAAATCTCTTACCAAGAACCTTACTCTCAGAGTGGAAAGCTCTCACTCTGAAGACCCTCTTTTAAAACTCAAAGCTAAGAGTATTAATGTTCTCATCAGCTTCTTTGTGTTCTTCCTTCTCTTAAATGTATATTTCTTTCAGGCTGAGGGTAAAAGGAAATTACTAAGAAAGAAAAATACATCCAAGGATTTGATCAGTTTATAAGTTTCAAGAGCAGGCCACTGACAAATTGTATTAATTTAGCATGTACTTCTCACAACTTGGTCAAAAATAGTGTTATTGAAATAATTGAAGATTTGGAACAGATTTACTTTGCTTTTACTTTGTATTTACTTTGGCTGATAGCTATGAAAATAGAATGAAACTTTTTTTAAATCTCAAAATTAAGAGTGCTATACTGACACAAGCAGGGGTGATTATGTCACCCCTGAATATCAACAGGGAGGTTGTTTTTAATGAGAATTGATGTCGTATATTGATAATTCAAAAATGACTCTACTTATCTAAAAATATTATAATATCTAACATCATTAAAAGTAATTTGAGTTTCATTGAAGCAGAAACTGTTTTCACACAAAAGAATGCAAATTCTAAGATCTCTCTTTCCTACAAGGATAAAAATATATACATATATAAAGAGAGTAAATGAAGTCTGCCAACTTTATATTTAGAAAGAAATTCAGAGATGATTTTCATGCCAGCAGTCTTGGGTGTAGACCAAGTAGACAAAATTATCAGAAAGGATTAATTGGATCCCAATCCATATGTAATTGAGCTGCCACTTTGGTATGCTGGCTGTTAATGTTTTAGATGAGAGAGTGCAGTGCTTCTTTCAGCTAGAATTGAAATGTCTACAAAGACAAACTGGAGAAAGCATTAAGAATAAAACAAGACACCCATGGTTTTGTTCCCATATTCCTGATTGTGACTCTAGCTAGAAGACACATCAGTCCTATGAAATTAGCATTTACTTTGTACATCTACACGGAAAGCAAATAACAACAGTAAAAATCCTCCAATTTCCAGAGTTTTATGTTTGCAGAAAAATTCACCTAGTGCTGGAATTTACACAAACAAAACTATAGAGCCTTTCCATTTTTTAAGATTTTACTTAAGTTTTAGGAATTGTTTCAAAAAGTGAACCCATCCATTACTAAGTCATTTATAGAATGTTAGAGCTGAGGGTATGTGTGTCCTGAAGATCAGTGCTATGGTTTCCACAGCAACTACATCTCTGTCTGTTCCAATCCTCATTTTGTGCTTCATTCAACCTGTGCTAGTAAATTTGGGCCTACAGTGAGTATGTGTAGGTGAGTATAGGTACACACACCTGTGAATGGGGGCATTTTTTGAAAGAACTCTTATCATGTAACATCATAATCTACTTAACATTTAAGCTTGAATCAACAAAGCCGTTTTCAGGGCTTTCAAATCCCATGCAGTATACTGAAATATTTGTGTAATAAAAATTGTGACCAACTACATGTTAAAAAATCAAATGATCATATGTTGAAATAACTGAAATCCCCTAAGTTTACAACTGAGCAACAGCCTTGTCACTGATTTAAGAAGAAAGTCTTCTTGGATCCATTGCTAATTCCAGAAACTGGGCTGATAGAATAAGGGGATATTTCAGCTCAATTTTCCTTGAAAGTAGGTATCTGGGGTTCATGAAGCAGCACTTCAGTTCCTTCCAACTGAGCTGCTCAATTACTTCGTAATTCTTGATAGATTAGTTGATTGGGCTCAATGTATCTGTCACACCAGGTCTCAATGCCTGGCTGATTGCTGTGGAGTACAATTAGCACGCCACATTATTTAGAAGACTTGTCCCCACCATGAAAGAGCTTCTTGCTCCTCTGTTTCCTATGACAAGATTTTCTCCTAAATGAAATCATTGTTTGCATCTGTGGTGTTCATTTATTAATGCAGCCAACAAATATTTAGAGAGTGACTTCCACGAACAAGGGCGTGCTGGGCACTGGAGGTCTGTGCCAACCCTGTAACTAAATACCTTGAATGGGGTCTAATAAGGACCAGAGCATAGTGAACATGTTAGGGAAGACTGTCATTCAGGCCATCCTCAGTGACCAAACCCTTACAGCTGCTATAAGATGGCCACTGCCGTGTTTCCTCTTCCATTACAAACTTTCCTCTTACAGTCCAAGGTCCTGCCCTACTATTGAGCCTTCCTCCAGAGTCTTCCCTATTCTCCCCATGTACTCCTGTTACCCAATAAATTGCCACTTAATCCCCACTCTCACTTTAGTCCTGCTTTCCACCTTCTTGCTCCGAGAACCACCCAGCTGCTCCATTCCATATTTAGTTTATTTTTGTCAACATTCATCTCTCTTCTCACTGAGGATTTCGAAGTGTTTGAGACATAGGGAAACTCAAGGCCCCGTGTGGCTTTTGTCTTTTAACAATTCAGGGCTTGATGGGCTATAAGGAATTAGTTTGGAAATTGGATTTGAGCCTCTGTAGCTGCATACTAGTTATCTCTCTCTATGCAACCATGATACTTTTTAAAAATACATGTCACTTCATGTTCTGAATCCCCATAGCTTTCAGAATAATGTTCAAACTCTTTGGTCTAGACATTTGGTTCATGGTCAAGCCCTACACACATTTGTAGCTTCCTTTTCCGCCAACCTACTGTCTACCCACACACTCCGTATTCCACTCATACAGAACAGTGTGCACCCTTGTAACCCTGCTGCTGATTCACACTTCCATTATTTCACATGTACCGTTTCCTCCACCTGGAATGCCCTTCTTCCCATGAATAGTGAAGTTAACTCTTATTGGGCTTAGCGGTCCTTCAAACTCAGTTTATCACAGGTTATGCACGTACTAAGAGCAGTTCATGTATTCCTTGAACCCCAGCTCCAATTTAGATGCCCTTCATTTGGGTTTCCTAGCACTCTGTGAATACCTCTACTAGAGCATCTATCATAAATGCTCAGTCTCATTCATTTATTCAACAAATATTTATTACTATATGTCATACAATAGTGCGCAACTTAGGCAAGTTTTCTACTCTCCAGTTGTTATAAGCTAGCAAGGAAGAAAGACGATTGAGAAATAATAATAACATAAATGCCAAGGAGATAAAGTAGAAGATTATGCAGGTATCAGGGTTTATAACACAACCCAGGAGGTTAGGAAAGGCTTTCCAAGGGAGCCATCCCTCAGTGGAGCCTAAAGCTTGCTCCAGGAAAGGAGAGCAGCCCTTTAAAAACTTAGAAATGAGAGAATACTTGTATGGAGCCTCTCTTCAGGTAACTGAAACAAGTTCATTACAAATGGAGAAAGTCAGGGTGCTGGCAAGATTCCAAGCTGGAAAGGTCATAGAAGCACTGGCTAGTGCAGGGCTATGAAAGTCTTGTTTAAGGAAATTAAATGTTTATCCCCAAAACAATGGAAAAGCCATTGAATGGTTTTAAGAAGGGTAGTGACATGATCACACCACCTTTTAAAATGGTCACTGTGGCTGCCCATTAGAGATGCAGGAAAACTAATTAGGACACTGTTAATCATCCAAGTGAGAGGAGCTAGAGTACTGGCCTGGATGGTACCAATGAAAATGAAAAACCATGGACAAATTTTAGAGCTGCTTAGGAGGCAGAATTGACAAGATTTATTAACTTACTAGAAAAAAACATAAAGGAGAAGGGAGAGTCAAGGATAATCCCAAATTTCTGGATTTAGGTAGTTGTGGGTGTCATTCTTATAACTGAGAATTTTTTGATGGAGAGAGAAGAAGCTTTGAGAGAAAGATGACAAGCTTGGTTTAGGACATGTTGATTCTGACGTGTATTTTAAAATAAACAATTAGAGTTGTCCACTAGGTATTTGAATACACATAGATATAGAGTTCAAAGGAGAAGAGGAAGACAGCTTTGGAAGTTTGAAAGTCATTATCATACAGATTATAATTAAGGCCAATGGGATGGATATAATCCCACCAGACTATAGGTTTAATGAGGCAAGGACCATACATTATTTACCTCTATATCTCCAGGGTCTTATTCTGTGCCTGGAACAGAATACGTGCATTGATAATTTTACTGGATAAATGGATGAATGTTAATTAATTAATTAATTATCAGTGTGAAATACAATTAAGTTTATTTTGAAAAACCCCCTTAATATAAAATATTGAAACTTAAGAATCTTTGTGGTATTGATATGCATCAACCAAGTTTTTAGAAAAGCAGAACTCGAATGGGTAATCAAAAAAAAGAGTTGGGCAGAATAATAACTACTTTGAAGACTAATGAAATGCATTTCACTTGTACAAATTAAGACACAGTTACAGTCCAAAAATTACCAAAGCAGATTGCAAATGCTATTTTATCATCATTTGTACAGTGTCTCTGATGGTGCAATTAAAATTTGATATGATATATGTATTTTTCTATGCATAATAATTAGCAAGAGACAAAGACATTAAAAGAATAAAGAAAAACCAAAAACAAGGAATCTTTAAGCCACACATTTGGCACCACATAAACTTGCTTTCAGCAATGGCCTGTTATGGTGCCTTGCATTCCATTTTCTATTCGTTCCCCTCACAGAGCTTATACGTGGTGATACAAAAAAACTCTTCTTGTGTATTATCATGGAAATTTTGTAATTACACTCAAAGGAAACTCTTTGAATCTCTTTGTTCTTTTATTGGACATAACATTTAGATGTAGGAATGCATTCCCTGAGACCAAACAGTGTCTGCCAGCCATGGTCATAAATATCAGTTCCACTCCTCAAAGGACAAACATCCCCAGTACTTTTTAAGGATGTCTTTTTCCTCCTTTCTTGATTAAAGTATTCTTGATTCTTTCATTTCATCAGAATACTTAGAAAGCACAACTCAGAGATTTTTCTTTTCAATTTTTGTGTATAATTCCAGTCATCTGTGGAAGGCCAAAAGATAAATCCCAAGTGAGTCTTTATTACCAGGGCGTTGCGGAGGAAAATGTCCTGGCCAAAGTCAGGAATGGGTTCACGTTGTAGTGCACCCGCTTGGTAGGTGGAGGATCTTGGAGAAAACCCTTCAACCTGTCTAGGCCTCTCTTGTCTGATCTATAAAATGAGAGATTGAATTTGGTTAATTCTAAGACTCCTTCAAGCTCTATAAGTTTATTATTCTATCCTCAGAAACATTTTATTGTTTAAACTATGTAGGGTTTATTAAATTTGACTTTGCTTCATTATTTTATCTGTTCTCTATTAAATACCAACTTTTTATATGCTAACTATGTCTCTGTGCCCAGTGGAAAATAAAGGGCTAGAGACATAGCATGTATGGGAACATGATAACACTAATAATGATGTTTCTATTCTCTGGGCATTTCCTATGTACCAGTCATTGGCCTGGGAATTTGCTCCATCTCATTTAGTTTTTACAATAGTTCTATATAATAAATATTAATATCTCAATTTTACAAAAGATGAAACTGGGATTTGTAATGTTGGTAACTTGTCAGCTAGAAAGTGCTCTTGCTGGATTTCAACTCCTGGTCTGCCTGTCTCCAGAGCCTATGTTCTCGACCACTATGTTATATCTGGATTTCTGGCTGGATCCCAACTGAGGGTTGGAGTGAACCCAGTAGAAGCAGGTAACACCTGAGGAGGGTGTTGAGTGAAGCCATCAGGGGTGTTTATTCACAAAACATAGGTTTGAGAGATGAGAAAGGAAGGCAGAACCAAAATTGTGCTGGAGGGCTGCTGAAATTGTGGTTGTAAGGCTGCAGGAATATAACATGAAAAAGGAGAGACAAGGGTGGACGTGAGAAGATGAGCAGTGACATTGGTAGCTTGTAGGATTCTTAACAGACTTGTCATCAAGTCTTCATCACTAAGGCCAGGTACAAAGGATTATGTGGAAATCCTCCTTCAAACAGTACCTGGTGATGGCATAAGAAGATAGAATGTCAGTATCTTTAAGACAATGGAAATGGACCCCAGGAAACAAGTGGCAAGTAGGTTGTGCTGGAGCTTCTCCCGGTGGCTCATGAAAGGCACAGCAGAGACACTCTCTGAACTGTGCAAAGAAGGAAAGGAGAGGTGGAAAAGGCATACAGGAGGAGAGCGCATGTGCCTGAAAGTTACAACTAGGAAGATACGACATGTGCGGTTGGTGCTGGTGTTCTGTAATGCCAGGCCATCTCATTTCACGTGGTGCAGACCTCCGAGGTAACCACGCCCCCATTTAGAAAGTTTTTGTTAATGAAAGGTCATGTTGAAACATGAGAAGTACACGAATTGCTTTCATCAGACACAGTTGGCTCTTATAAAGTATTCTCGCTTAAAAAATTGAGCCTGAATCTAAACAAATCTCTATGTTAACTACTAGTTTATAGTCTATGCAGGGGATAGAGAAATGTGTTAAGTAACACCACAGGGAAGTAGTCATCCAAATCTTAACTGGTACCAGGCTGCACAGCTAGTGAAGCTTCATCTGTATTTACAGCCGCTGTCCATCACTTTCATCACTGCATAAGCTCCGCCTCCTGTCAGAGCAACAGTGGCATTAAGATTCTCACAGGAGCACCGACCCTACTGTAAACTGCACATGTGAGGGATCTAGGTCGTGTGCTCCTTTTGAGAATCTAGTGCCTGGTGATCTGAGGCAGTGATGCTAACACTGGGGAGCGGCTGCAAATACAGATTATCATTAGCAGAGAAGTTTGACTACACAATAAATGCAGTGCCCTAGAATCATTCCCAAACCATCCCCCCCCCCGGTTCATGGAAAAATTGTCTTCTGTGAAACTGGTCCCTGCTACCAAAAAGGTTGGGGACCTCTGTTCTATAGGACAAGGGATGCAGTTTCTCCAAAAACAAATGACCCAATTTCTACAACAAATTAATGGCATGAAATAAAGGGAGATAGACTACAGAATAAAAAATACTTAATAAATATTAATTTAAAAATAAGTAGTTGGTGTACTAATACAAATTCTAGTAATTTCTCCTAAGTAAACAATTGGACAAGAGAGTGCAGGTGTATATATGTTAGTGTTTATTATTCTGCTGTTTGTAATCGTGGAAATACTGTGCATCCATTGAAAAAGATGCAGTATTGGGACAGAAAAATTAAGAAGGGAAAAAAGCAAGTTACAGGCAATAGGTATAGTATGGTATGGTATGGTAATCAGAAAACCTAGATTTTTTTTTTTTTTTTTTTTGAGACAGAGTCTCACTTTCTTGCCTGGGGCGAGTGCCGTGGCCTCAGCCTAGCTCACAGCAACCTCAAACTCCTGGGCTCAAGCGATCCTACTGCCTCAGCCTCCCAAGTAGCTGGGACTAC